>PVLD010008479.1:0-83744 GCA_004027595.1 Dinomys branickii
TTCAAAACTTGTTCTGGGTGGGGTTGAGTTTTGAGACTGCGTTTTGTTCCTCTGTTTTCCCATTTTTGGGTATCAGATTCAAAATGTGGAGCTATAAATTCCACAGGCAGTTCAGCAGGCAGAGGTCTGCTGCAAAGGCTGCTCCAATGATTCCTTCTCTTTGGGAGAATGTCCCTTAAGCTTTCTGGTGAGATTTGTTTTTCTGTCTTCCCTTTTTTGGGTATCAAATTCAAAATATTGAGCAATAGATTCCCCAGGCAGTTCAGCAGGCAAAGGTCTGCTGCAGAGGCTGCTCCAATGACTTTTCTTTTGTGGGGGGGGGAATGTCCCTTAAGCTTTCTGCTGAGAGTTCCGCTTAAAAGGCTGTGCAGATGTTGGTTAGCTACTCCCTAGCGAGAGACCTGGGTGAGGTGTGTAAGACCGCTCCCCCACCCTCCCAGGGTTCCCTGCAGGTATAGGGATGGATCTCCTCCCCCACTCGGTGATCTGGTCGCGAGCGCAGATAGCTCACCAGTTTTCGGAGTCCCTGCAGGCAGGAAGGTTCCAAGGTGCTAGTTTTCTGTGCTATGCTCGCGATCCGCCGCTCGCAGCCTCTTGTTTCCTCGCGCTCTCGGGGTCTGGGGGAGGGAGCGGGATGCTCCGCTCCTATGCTGCTCGCGCCGCCCAGGCCGAGGGTCTAGGCTGAGCAGCCTGCCCGATGCGCGCGAAATGTGAGACTGTCGGGCGTTCCCGCTGCTAAAAAGCCGATCTCTGTCGGGAGTCGCTTGAAAGCTGCGCCGGCTCGGGAGGTGGGGGGGACCGAGACATATTGTTATCTTCAACAGAGTTGCTCAGATTACCAGATGTAAGAATGCAATAGCGTACAGATTCTTGAATTTTTAATCAGCAATATTTTTTTACTCTTCAGGTATGTATCTAAAATGCAAAGGTTTTAATTATTCTGAGCTTCAGTGTCCTCATGTGTAAATAATTTTATATTTCATAATTTCTAAGATCTATTCCAGGTGTGAATTTCCATTTCCATAAAGGTCTAACACCCCATATTCTTACTAAAATCTGATCATGTTTCCATATATTTTCTTATGAATAATGTATGTACCAGCTTCTATATTTGCTAGTTCTTGTAATTCAACACAATTGTTCTTTCTTGGTGGCTGTTATTTATTTTCTTATACATTTCTTATGCAGTTAATAAAAGAAATACCCTGGAATTTACTTTTGCAAAATTGTGTAAGAATTTTAGAGATGTGGGAAAATCAGTAGTCACAAAGAACATCAATTAAAAGTGAGAAAAGTGGTAACACTAGTAAAACAGGTATTATTACTTTGCTGTTGCAGAAAGAGAGACGCTCCAAATTGCTCACGGGAATGCTCACAGAGCAGTTGAACTGAAATCCAAATGAATCTCCAGCTAATTCTCAAGTCCACCTTCTTTCTACTTTATTGGGCTTTTGGCAAAGGCAGATGGATTGATTCTTGTTTGGTGAGTGCTTGAGCTTTGCCCCAGGGATTCTGCAATGAGCTCACTTTTACGAGTGAGGCTTATCAACATCCTCCAAGTGAGTCAGCTGAAGGCCTGTTGAGTCTCCACAGTAAGTGCTGGAAATCCCCGCTGACTCAGAGCTGAATTTCTGAGCCCATGAATTTTAAAATTTCTGCATAAGCAAAAACTGAAGTTGAAAGTTCTTAGAAACTGCACTTGTATTTCCCACAAGTGTTGGAAGGCCACGTTTTCTCTAGTAACGAGAGAAAAGGCATAAAACAGCAATGTCTAAAGTCACAAAGAAAATTTTTGTCGGTTTCTCAGTGTTCTCATTTATAAAATAATAATGTAGATTTCCTGATTTCTAAGGCCCCTTGCAAGCTACAATTTAAGATACAGAGCCTACACAGAAGCAGATTGTGAGATGCTAGAGACACAGTTTTAATGTTTCCTTGTGTTTAGCAGAGTTTGGCATGTGACAGTGACAGCAGAATACAAAGCTGACACCTCCCTCTCTGCATTCCCTTCCTCTGCTCTGTGGTAGCTTTTAATTCTATCCCAGAACTAGAAATTCTGCTACCAGAACAAACCCTGAGTTTAAAAAGTAGTTAGACGTCTATTTATTTTGACCTTAGTGTGAAGGATCTTAAATCAGTATATTTTCTCCCTCTGGTGTATATTTGCACATTGAGATTTATATCTAGTTGTGAAATTAAAAGCCGGCCCATTAATGATACTTTATCCAGTATTTTTTGCTACTGAAATACCATGCAGCTACTGGAATACCATGTGCCATTATATATTTACACTTTAAAATAGTCTACATGATCATATGTAGAAGTGTTGAAGTAAAAGACGTTCCCAGCTTTATTTGTAAAGGATAAGGGTCTTCTGAAATACTAAAATTATTCCCTTGGACACAAATCCCAAATTACCTACTCGGCACAGCCAAGAAGAGTGCTTTTCACGACAAAAGGACACAGCGGCAGGATAAAAGGAAAGTTTGGACATGAAGGGAAATACAGATTATGAGCGCTACCATGCAAACCAGACACTCCTTTCTCCAGTAATAAAGCACATGGGGTGAGGGAATAATGTGATTATTCAGGAGAGGGCCCAGCCAACAGTAACCTGTGGGTCAGCAACTACCACCGTGCCTCTTTCTGTTTGGCATGTGAGCTAGGAATGAACTGTACTGGTGAGTGTTGGTAACTAAAGATTTAGAACACTAACTTTGATCTTCACCTACGTGGACTGCTAGCCCCTCCCCCAGTTACTGTTCCCTTCATTTTATTAATTTCAGATTTAATAATTAAATATGTATTACAACATACAGAATCATAGTCAATTATTTTAAGTTCATTCATGGGAGGTATGTGGAAATCTTTTCTCCTCTTGCATACATATCTACTCAATGCTTTTGCCTCTTGGTGTTCAGAACTGAAACAACCTAATATCTAGCTCCTTATAGAAAAAACATTTGCCACCTCTGGTTAATAGAAAAAGCAACCAGACAAAAGAAAAGATGACAGGAAAATGGGGTGGGGTAAAGGAGAAACAGACGGAAGTGACACTAAAATAAAGTGAGTGATATTAAATTAAAGGAACAGCATTTTCTTTTAGTAGTTATGTGAAGCATGTAGATGGACTCTTTCAGGACTGGCTGGCTTGTCCTCCTCCCTGAAAGTCATTGTTGCTCTGAAAACATAGTAAAAAAGTGATCATTTCTGTTAAAACACATATTCTATGTTAAAATGTGGCATGAGCCTGTACACATGTATATACACTTCATCAGTTTTCTGGTATGAGGCAAACATGACCCCAAACACAGATCCCAGGTCTGCTGTGAACTTACCATGTTGGTTTGAGGAGCTCCCTTGTGCTTCTCCCCATCCGTCTTCCTGACTCTCCGTTCTCTAGAGCTGCAGGTAGAATGTGTCATCATTTCTCAGTCTCCTCTAAATTCCTCTGCTCTCCGTAGTGCTGCCTCTATGACTCCTCCTTTGCTTTAAAATCCTCTACTTAAATACAGGCCGGCCCAACCATCAGTCCCTGGGTCTGTTTTATCTCTGCCATCCCTTGTTTAGCTTTCTCTGTATATCTTCCTCCTGATGGAATCTGATCGTATCACTCCACCCCTCCACCTAAACTCCATCATTACCATGATGAAGGCCGGATACCTGCTGGGCATACTAGATGTGTATATCTGTACTGACAGCTGCTGACCCTAGCAATCACTCGCTTCTCACTTTGCTGTCTTTTTTACCCCGTAGTTTTGCCTGATTCTAGGTCCCAACACCCTAATGTTTAGTTTTGTTGAACTACCTTTTAATCCTTCAGAACTGACTTGACCCTTGTCCATCAGTCATGTATCTTAAACCTTTACACATTCATTATCTTTCTTGAGCATTTTATATAACTGTCAGAGCAAACATAACTCCAATGATAAAATATTTCCAAATGTTGGACCTATCGTAGATCTTAGAGAACACTTTTATGAAGGTGATACACCAAGTGTGCACAAATACTCCAACACCAAAAACATATTCAAGATACTCTGTACTTTTTCAAACAGGCAATCAAATCTTGTGTGCTACTCCTACTGCAGACTCTTCACAGCTTCCTGTTCCTCTCAGAAGAGAGCACGTATCTTTACCCAGGCCAGTGGACCTTCTCAGAAGAAGCAACCTCCCACTTTTTTGCCTTTTCTGTGTATAGGGAAATGACGCAGTGGGCCCTTTGTTCCTTGGGTAACCCAGTTGGCTCCCCTTTTCTCTGGAACTTGGCCTATACATTTTCACCATTGGGTTAAACTTGGCGCCCACAGAGCAGCTTGAAGGTGACCTCTTCTGCTCCTTTTTCTATCTATCCTCTTAGTAGCACAAATTAATTTTTTTTTTCTGGAGCATGAGTTTGTATGTTGATTCTTGTCTGTATATAAACTCAATATAAACATTGTGAGTGCTAGAGTCTTTAACCATTGGGATGGCCCCTAGGTTATGTGGCACCTATTCATAGCTTCTGAATACATGAGCAAATGTCTGCCCCAAGGGTCTGATCATCTTCTGCAGGGAATGAGTTCCTTTTCTTCAAAGTGAACTTCAGGGATACATATCTTGGTCTCAAATAAATCTTCAGCATAATTAGTTAATATATACAGGAAGCCAAGTTTGTTTGCAAAGCAATGAGAACCGATGTGATACTAAGTATCACTTTAAGGTTTCAGATTTCAACAAGAAAATAAATATTCTGTATTTGTATTGGTTGCTTTACATCACTGTGACCAAACACCTGAGTAAAGCAATGTAGAGTAGGAAAGGAGGGTGTAGCACAGGAAACTTCTCACTTCAAGGCACTGAGAAGGAAAGAGGTAGAGAAGAAAGACCTAGAGAGCAGATACAGTCCCCAAGCTCACGCCTCCAGGGTGGCGGTGCAACAGTGCAGTGGCAGGAAGCTTGTACAGCATGCTTGAGGTCCTGCCTTTGAGTTGCAGCACCAAAAAAGGAAGAAAAGAAAAGACAGTACTGCTGTTCTCCCCACTGCTGGCCCTAAACCGTACCGAGTGAGAGTAGACTGCACTTGTTCTGTCCCCTGGCTTCTCTACACCTCCCGGACCCACTCCCTTCTCTAGGCGCTGCTTCCTGTTTCCATCACTTCAAAAATATCACATTGATGATATCTATGTACTAATCCACTGATAAAGTTAGAACCTTCACGAGCCAGTCACCTCTGAAAGTCCTGCCTCCAAACATATGAGACTATAGGGTTCATTCTAGATTTAAACCTTGACATATATGGCACCGATACGTTTGAAATCCCAAGAGTAAACATAGGTAGTGGGTATTGAGCCTTTGTTTTTCTCTTAAAAATTATCCTCAATACTTTCATTGAAATTCCTATTAATTTTTCCAAATCTGAATTCATCATTTCCATTTTTTGAAAAGGAGTTAGACATTGAGTCAGAACTATCAAATTTAGATGCACTGTAATAAAAGTCTTTTCTTTAAAACTTTAGAGAAAAGTAACATTTCAAATGCTGCAAGATCTTAGTAATTCAACAAGGGCCAGGGGTGTAGCTCAGGGGTAGAGCATTTGCAACCAGGGCCTTATTTTGTACTACTTTTAACTTTTTCAGATCGTTAACCACTTGTGTGCGCTATCTGTACTTTCAACTGTCTTACCATCATTTTAATACGTAATGGAAGTAGTTTATTCCTGGAGAATTAGCCAGAGCTTTCATAATTTCTGAGTATTGAATAATAAGTAAGGCTATTGAATAATAAGTAAGTCATCATTGGATAGCTTTAAAGTGTAGAAGGTTTTTGGATTAAAATTTCTTCATATATTGCAGGAGGTGATAATAAGAATTACGGACATATATTTGCACAGGGAGTCAGTGTTTCAGATATGTATACACACACATATATGTATAAAGAGACATATATATAGTAAAAGACATAAAATTTTTCAGTTTCCTTTCAAATATTGTGGTACGTAACTTCACAGAGAACATTAGAAAAATATATTGTTTGAGTCTCATTTAGTATCTTTTACCACCTACCTCAGCTGTATGGAGTGTCCCATATGTCTTTCCTCATTACTAGCATATTTTAAAGTCATTAGAACTCAGTAGGTGGCAGAGATACATTGGAGAGCGTCTCATAATTAATATAAACCTCTTAGGGGAGCTTTAGGATTTCAGTTGTACATATATATGTATATATGTCTGTAATCCACAAACATAATTTATTTTACCAAAAAGTTGAAGACCCTCAATAATGTTTTATATATATGTATACATATGATACAATATATGTATATATTCTAAAGTATATATCCCTTTTAATAACCACTTTCACTATTTAATTTTTTAATGTAATTTCAGATATGCACAACTTTTGATCTAATTAGATCACGTTTGCTTACTGGACTTGGACCGCATACTTAAACTTTTTTTTTCTTTCTTTTGGTATATAACATGGATCAGGTAGTGGCATCTGCTGGCAATGAGTGATATTGCTTTCTAATTCTATAGGTGACCTGGCTTTTCATCACGGCACACCTCTGGAAAGCAGATCACATTGTAGTGGGGTTTTTTAACCTCTGAACAAACATACACATAAAAAGATAAATAACAAAACAGGGTGGCAAAGATCATTTACATGTTTGCTGGAATGTGACATAAGAAAATGAATTTTTATTATAAATGATTGTGTTTCTGTGTACGACTGTGTTCTTTCATGCTGGAGAAGTTAAAATATCAGAGAGGTCAAAAGATGAAAGAGATGTAAAAACATCCCTGATTCATAGACTAGATTCAAACAAAACCCAATCCTTGTAAATGGTTAGTATGCCCTAGTTTTTGAGGCAGGAAGAAAAGGGGATTTGGACAGCAGTCAGTTCTCTCCTATAGTGTGCTCTTCTACATTGCTTCTATTTTTATGAAAGACAATTTTCTTGCATACATTAAAAGCCTAAAAGCATACAGGTCATTTGACTAAGCAATTCCAGTTCCAGTAATTTATCCTTGAAAAGTAATCGTAGAAGTGCATGAAGATTTACTTATATGTAGTTATTGCATTTCTTTTTATGCATGCTCTATATTCTAACATTTGTTATAATGGTGAAAACAAATTGTCTAAATAACATCCAATAATAAGATGCAATTATATTCATCCACCAAAATATATTATATAAGTATATTTAATGGCAAGAAAAATGTTTAAGGGCTGTGGATCTAGCACAGTTACATAAGCACCTGCCTGGCGAGCGCAAGGTCCTGAGTTCGATCCTCAGTACCGCAAAAAAAAAAAAAAGTTTCATTTACACAGCCAGGGACGTAGCTCAACAGCATAAGCACTTGCCTGGCAAGCCAGAGGTTGTGAGTTTGATTCCTGGTACCAAAAAAAAAAAAAAAAAGAAAAGTTTATGGGGCTCAATATATAGCTCAGTGGAATAAGCGCTTGCCTGGCAAGTGCAAGGTTCTGAGTTCAATCTCCAGTACCGCCAAAAAAAAAAAAGAAAAGAAAAGAAAAATGTTTATACCACATTGTTAAGTAAAAAGGCCTACAATATTGTATGATGTCATGGGAGGAACTTTGTGTGCATTTATGAGTCATGTGGGTTTATGAAGAAGATACAATGAAAATACCACAGATGGTTAACACTGAGAGATGACAGATGACATTTGTTCTCTTCCTCGTCTCTATTTTATAAACTTCCTATAATAAAAACACATTACTTTTAAAAATGAAAACAGTTTACGTTTTAGGAAAATAATTTTTTAAAAATGGTCATAGGAAGCAACCAGGGACTCAGAAAAAAGAGGAATCTGATGGGGAGAACTGGAGAGGGAATTATGGGAAGCTGACGTAAGGCAGCGAGAAGGTGGAGCAGTTGGCATGGGTGTTACGCTGGCGCGCTCTGAAAGAGGGCCCGGAAGCACACACAGGGCCAATGGCGTCAGAGATGGCTGAATGGAGCTCCAGTGGTATCATGGTTTAGCGCGCGGTGCTTACCCGGAGACGGCTGAATGCAGGGCCTAGCCATGGTCCTAGAGTAGTTCCAGTGTGTAAATAACCTTTGCTCTAGTAAAACCGGAGGATCTGGACGAGAACAAACGACAGGAATTAGAATTGTCTTTAGAAGTGGATACAAACCTGGAGTGGAGAGAAAAGCAAGTTCAAGTTTGTGTTAAGTTATTGAATCACTCTATATTTTGCTTAATAATACTCAAAACAGGCTTGTTTCCTTCTTCTGCTACTAAACTCCTGAACTAGGGAATCATTTTTCTGCAGGTACTCAAAGCACAAAACTAGTGTATTAAAAGTTGCTTAGGGGCATCAATATACTTAGAACAAGGTGAGCAACAGACAAAGCTAAACCAACAGATGGAACTAATATATATATATTTTTTTAACTTTTCCCTAGGAAGCAGTGGCAGTTAAATTCATTATTTTTAACTTCAAACATGTCCTTAAATTGGAATCATTTCAATATCTAAATGTTTTAAACCTTGAGGAAGGTTTGGGGATGTAAAGTATTGGGAGAAATAAAAAAGACACCAGGTCTCAGGTCAGTCACGATAGATTGCCTGGCTGGGTTAGGAAACTTGGACTGCTGTATCCCCTTCTGTAAAGTGAGATAAAGGTGGCGGATCCTTCACCCCTGGGAACTTCTTGTCTTTCTGGGCCTGGAATCACTCCTTTAGTTTCACGTTCGTATCTTGTCTCATATCTATCCACTTAATCCCTGAATAAAGAGATGTCTGACTGCGGGGAGAACTGGCTCTTTTCCTGCAGAATTCCTACAAAGTGTGTGCCTGAAAGCCAAGGGGCACTTTAGCATTCATTTATATGTAATGCAAGTACTTTTTCCTGGAGAATGAAGCACTTTGTCAGTCAAACATTGAACATTTAGTTTTGTGCCAGACACTGTGCTAGTTCCCAGGTAAACAAAATTTAAGGCACCTCCACCGCTGTCAAGAAACACTTCATCTCATACAGGATTTTCAAGTCCCCTTCTACACATATCCTTAGAAGTCTTGAACTCTTGTCTCCTTTCCATCTTGACTTTAACAAGAATTATTTGATGGAAGGTGACTAAATATATAGAGAGTGTGGAGGTGGAAAAGTACTGGAAACTGTTGGCCTGGTGCAGGAGACAGACTCACATACGGAAGAAATAAACTGATACCAGGAGAACTGTAAAACAACCCTGTGAATGTATCTGATTCTACATATGCTTTCCAGCTTCTAGGAGTATTTAGCTTCAGGGTTCAAGAACTAAGTCATCACATCTACCCTATAAAACGTATTTATTTCTTTCTAACCATTTCCTATCCCTTAAATCCAGTTTGCCATCATCCTTTGTCAGGCTTAATGTACCACACCTTTCCTCAATGCCCCCTTCAGATCTGGTTTTTAATCCCCTATCCAGAGTGATCTTTCTCAAACAGGAATGGAGATGTCTCTTCCGATTTCATACATGTGAAATGTAAACCTAGGTTAATCTTTGTAGTGCTTCCATCTCTGCACGCAAATGTTCCTCATTTAATGATCTGTTCACTGACTGTTTGGATTTACATCCCAGGTGTACTGTTTCAATTTACAACCCACCATTCGGACTTATGACCCTTCTTTTTAGGGGCGTGTAGCTCTGTACATTTTGTGTATCGAGTTTGGTGTCTTTTGCTGTAGAGTACACCTTGTTTATTGAGTACTGTAAGGTTTGCTAATGGTACTGTGCGGTACAGTACTGTAATTTTGTTTTCTGTTCTTGGACTATACCATTGACTATTCCTTTGTTCCGAATGTTGTAATTTACATACTACATACAATTTGTCATGAAGTGACAAATTCACCTAACAGTCTAGCCACAGGGCCTTGACAAGGAATGCCTATAATCCATAAAATCTGGTATTGTTATTGTCTCTGTAGTCTTCTTTCTCTTAGACTACACAGAAATCTTCATTAAATTGGAGCCTGTACTGTACTGTATTCATCAGTAAATGAATGAGCCTAACACTATGCTTTACACACAGTAAGTGCTTACCGGTATTTATGCAGGAATGATGGATGGATGTCAATTTGGAGGTCATATTTAGTTGAAGTCACAGGCATAGATAAATTTTGGAGATGCTTAGCTGGGGTTTTCTTGAGTGAATGGATAGATCGGGTGTGTGGGGTGGAAACATGAATAAGCAACAGAACCCCGAAGAACACTTAACATTTCACTTGGTGTTAGAGGTCCGTGAGGTTGTGAGTGTGACTGGGAAAGTAGATGGAAAGCTAAGAGAGATTGTGGGGGATGTCTCGAGCAGTAGGGTATACTTCAAGAAATGTTCCATTGGATCCCCAACCTACTGGGGCAGATGAATGAGGTAGAGTCCACCTTAGTGAGGAGATAAAAAATTTCTTTAGCAAAGTTAAATAAGAAGAGACTGGGCATGGTGGTATCCAGCTATAATGCCAGCTATTTGGGAGAATGAGGAAGGAGGATGGCAAGTGGAAGGAAGGAAGAAAAAAAAGGAAGGAAGGAAGGAAGGAAGGAAGGAAGGCAGGCAGGCAGGCAGGCAGGCAGGCAGGAAGGAAAGAAGGAAGGAAGGAAGGAAGGAAGGAAGGAAGGAAGGAAGGAAGGAAGGAAGGAAGGAAGGAAGGAAGGAAACTGGATTTGGGCAGTTAACTGGATCACAGTTTTAGTTTAGTGTCGAAAGAGGCAAGACATGCAAGGATAGACAACTCTTAGAAGGAAAGGGAAGGCAGGAAACATATTGGGCAAGAGGTGAAATGTGAATTTAGAGGAAGGAGCGGCGTTTGGATTTGAAGGTGGTAGGCGCGTGAGCATCTGTGAACACGGAGGTTGGAGAGTCCCACCTCCTGCTTCGTTGTTCACCCTCATCAGATGGCCTCGGCATTCGTTCCCATCTTGGGCAGAGGTCTCTGAACTGAGACAGCGAGCCGAGAGGTTAGTCGGCAGCATCAGGGAGTGAGGAAATGGGTGAGAACTGAATCAGCCCTGGTGGGGCGCTTGGCTGACTGAGAACCATCTCCCGGTCCTCCTTGGTGAGGAGGCAAGCCTGGGTCCTGAAGCTGTGAGGTGCTGCCTCCAGCTGGTGCAGAAGTTCATGGGCCAGGCCGTGACTTCGTTTCTTCCCCAAGTCATTCAGCTTGACCTATTGAGTGACTTCACATTTCGTCTTCTCTATATTTCTTCATATTATTCTAGTAATGATAATGATGACGATGGTAATAATAATCACAAAGAATAACCAGGCCTTTCAGTGCTTTTATTTCAGCTAAGAACTGAATGAAATTATTATCTTAATTTCACAGGTCATTAATGTTAACTGAATATAATTTATATATACCTATTATATATTGCATTTTATGCAGATATAATCATATTTATAATATAAATATATATTTTATAAAGTTAAAATTCGTATTGATCTTATACTA
The DNA here is from genome assembly GCA_004027595.1 of Dinomys branickii. NCBI lineage: Eukaryota > Metazoa > Chordata > Mammalia > Rodentia > Dinomyidae > Dinomys > Dinomys branickii. The sequence goes on from PVLD010008479.1 coordinate 11,443, forward strand.
TAAAATATACAATTTTAAAAGAAATACATTTATATTGTATGTCACATAAATGTATAATAAACATTTAATTCATATTAATTTATAATTTTATGACTAGGCTAATGGGTTTATATTGATTCATAATATAATTTATAAGAAAATCAATAATCTTATTTAATCTTCAGATTATCAGAATAAAATCTTTTATAAAATAAGGGTTTATATTAAATAAAATATTGTGGTTTTATGAATGAAGATTAAGAGATTAAGGATAAGACATTGCATAGAAGGTAGTTACTAACAAGACCATGTCAAAGTGTCAATTTAATATTTACACTTAGAGATTTATGATATACACAAGGGTTATTTAGAAAAATGTGCAACCTTGCGTTACTTTGGGATCCTTTTGAAAATCTGTATTTTAGCAAATACTAATGAACAATTTAATTACAACAATTATAGCCTGTTTACTTTCCAGTTTCTATTAATTTATTTTTGAAATTAAAATATTTCCCCTGGCTACCAGGTAAAAATTTCTTGCTCTTAATACTTACTATAAAAATGCAAAAGTGTGGGGATGATAGTTCAAATGTAACAGTTATTTGTTTTTAAATCACCAAGATACAAGTGTATATAGGAGCAATATTTGAGTCTTCACAGTCATTCCAACAAGCTGAAAGCAAAATAAATCTTAATGTCTTTTAAAAATGAGTAATGATCCCACACAGAAATGACCGTGCCTCTTGTATTATTCCCCATGAAATTTCCTGGACTGATTTTTCTTGTGATAAAACAAAAGCCAGAGAAAAATGCTTTTCTTTCAGGCTAACCTTAAAGGTCTTCCTTTACATAGACAACAGAAGCTTGGAGATCAGTGTTCAGTGACCTACGCTACATTGTTATTTACCTTTTTGTGCTGTACAATTACTACACCTATCATACATGAGGGTCTACACTGCAGTTTTAACAAAAGACTTGACCATAATGATTTAGCACAGAGATTTTATTCTCCTCTCCAATATACCTATTTCTTTCTTTTTAATTCAATTTAAATCTAGCAAGAGAATTTAAATGCGTTTGGAATTTTTAGTGGAGAGAAATACCCCTTAATATCAAGTAGATTAAAAACATGCACTGAATGCTTGACTCAGGGGCTTTCTCTAAACTGGCCATGAATGCTGAAACCATCTGTTTTCCTGGACGTTGTCGGGGTGAGTGTGGCAGAGGCAGCTGTTTGCAAAGGGACGCTTTGGATGATGAACCAGCCCATTGTTTCTAAGCAATTCACTTGCATTCAGAGGCTCTACCCAAGCGTACTATAGAGCAATCAAAATCAAACTATTGTTTGTACCAATCATATTGATTTGAAAAGAACGTGGTGGGATGACCCCATTGTAGATGCAAATAGTTGTTCTGAGCAGCTGTATGCTGGCCAATATGTACCTCAGTAGGAAGCAGGCTTGGAAGCTAGAGGGCTCTCTGCACCCTGCTGGGGGAGAAAGAAGATTATACCAGATTGAACTGCAGTTTAAGGGGACTGGGGGGAATGAAGTCACAGGTCTGTTGGTATTAGTGGTAATTTTCTTTCACACACAAAAATAATTGTCAACATTAACTCTATGGTGGCAGAGCTACTCATCTATGAAAGCTTTCTGCAAACTATAATTTAGAATTTCCATAAAATTAATGACTTAAAACTACAGCAAAAAAAGGTGATTTTCTTTGGTTTCAAATGTCAAGTCCTGGCTAATTCTGCAAGTTAGAAAATGCACAATTTTATCCTATCTGGAATTTTTCATACACTGTTTAAAGTTTCATAATTTATCTACAACTCAGAAAAATGTAGAAAGAATCCTGATATTGGAATATTTGCATGAATATTAAGAAGGACATTTTCGTCTATGCAGGGAGCTAATGGAGGCACACAAAATGCAAATCATACTGTTTCATTTTTAGATAACTTGAGCATTATATTTTACCCATTAACATCTAAGCTTTTTGGTTGTCCTTGTCACTTCATTGCATGCATGCTAATATCTCCTCATATAAAATTTAATCTGTTGAACTAAATGAAGGAATTAGTATCTGAAAGACATCTTTCATTAAGCAATTAACGAATCTCTCCAACAAATCTACAAAAGCATATGTGTTTATATTTAATAATTATTTGTGTGATCAGCCAGTTATAACACATGAATACATTTAGTTTTAGTCATGGTCTCACTACATCTAAACTTATTGTTACTATATTATGGAGCCCTAATAAAAATATGTTTAAAGCTGGTTTTGCTAGAGAGTAAAAACATCTATAGTCTATTGACTTTCAAAAGTCCTCTGTGGTTCAGTTTAGAATAATGAAAAGCCTCTCAAGTAGAGATATTTGGTTGTGGATAGAGTTTTACTTTCTGTTGCAGTGAAATCCAAAAACACCAGGATATCATGGTGATTCATAGATTTAGAAAATATACATAAAATAAAAGGCTCAACACAAATATTTGCAAACCTACTTTCATTGTTAAAAAATCAAGGGACTTAGATAAGACTGGCTGTTTCTTAAAGTAAAAAAAAATTATCCATAGATTCTATCACTAAAGTGTTGCTCACTATTTCTAAACAGCCTGTCCTGCTTCACTCACATACAGTGAGGTACCTTGGTGTCACTGTGACGATGAGGTAAGGGGGGACCTCTGGAGCATTTGGCCTTGGTGAATTCATGGCATCTCTAGGTTGGCAGGCCTATGTAATGAAAGAAAAGAATTAAAAGCTACTTTTCCATGAAATCTTTGATTTTTATTTGAATTGACTGAAATGTGCGGATGATTTTGTTTCATGCAATGTCTGGGAAATACCTATAAGTAACTGTACTGGGTCAAACTTTTTACAGTATATTTTATGAATAAAATTAATAAATGTAGTAACTAATTGCATTCTTCTAACAGATATTTGATTATGCTTGCATTGTCCTTCTATTTTTAGCATAATGAAAATAATCGCAATGAAAATAAGAAACAATAAAGGATTGTTTCAAATAGCAACATAACTTACATTCTTAGTATGAGTGAACATTGGATCACATTTCCCATGCTATGCCCAAGAAATGATAACTGTTGTAGGTAACTTCAGAATGATGACCTAAGGTGCTATAAGGCCATATTAGCCCCCAAAGATTAATTGCACAATCCTCATAATGCTACACTTACAATAACTGTTCATTATTACACTTATTATGTGGCCATGGGGAAGCTCAACTTCTTTATAGGAAAAGAAATACTGTTCTGCTTCAAATGAATAAAATGAAAAATATATTGGTATATTTTATGGGCAAAGTTATGTCCCCCTAAAATTTATGTGTGAAGTCCCTAACCTGTGCGCCTCAGAATGTGACCATATTTGGAGATAAGGCCTTTACAGAAGTTAGTAGTGTTAAATGAGTTCATACGGGTGATCTTATGAGAAAGGTTACCAGTGACCTATGAAAAGGGCCGGTGTCCTACAAAGGAGGGAATTTGAACACACCCACAGAGACCCGAGGGACGTGTGCCCACAGAGGAGCGGCCATGAGAAGGGAACCATCTGTGATCTATGGAAGAGCTCTAAGAACAAGCTAAACTTGCTGATGACTTCACCTTTCAGCTTCATGATGAAAACTGACTGATGAGAAAATGAATTTTTGCTATTTAAGCCAAACGATCTGTAGTATTTTGTTAGGGCAACCCCTACCAAATTAATACAATATTAACACAACCTCTACTAAATTAATGCAATATTAATACAACCCCTACTAAATTAATATAATATTAATTATAACCATGGTACAATTTATTTCGTGTTTATTCCTCAAAATAATATTTTATGGTAGGTTTTTGCATTTTCATACAGATAAGGGAATAAGACTGAAAGAAGTCAAGATTTGCCAACAGTTCCACAATTAATAACTGGGAAACTTAGTTCGGACCTCATGCCTTTAGGTGTCAAAAGCCTTTAACTTAAAATTTATTTATTTTTTATTTTAAAGAGAATAAATAACAATAGCAAAATAACAAAACAAAGAAACAAAACATTAAAAATAATAAAAACAATACAACATTTCAAAACAAAATGATAGGAATTAACAATGGCTGTTATGTTACATATTATCTTCAGCAAAGCTGTTCAGATTACCAGATGTACTTGCCAGGCAGGCACTTACACCACTGAGCTATACAGTTGAGAGGATTAATTGTCTGACTAATTTTGCATGTCTGTATATGGGTTCATATATTTACACTTCGAAGATATCAGTGGATAAAGCAATAACCACTGTTGATACCATGTCACCTTGTCCATAGATTAGTTGTGATTGTACTATTTTTTATGCTAATTGGTGTGTTTGTTAATATGTTTTTGTACTTTTATTAAAAAAAAAAAAAAGATTACCAGATGTAAAGAATCCAAGATTACCTTTCAGGGTGGTACTGGGGATTGAACTCAGGACCTTGCACTTGCCAGGCAGGTGCTTGTGCCACTAAGCTATATCCCCAGCCCCAAGATTATGTTTTATTCTCTTTAATTATTTGATCAAAGTCTTTTTCTTTACCTCTACTTTCCTCTCTTTGAACCAGGTAGTGCATCAGTGTCATTCAGACAAAATTTCAGCCATAAATGAAAAAAGATTCCAATTTCTAACTCAGGTTAACAGAATAGTTAACTAAGCAGAACAATATTTCTTTCCATATATTTTGTTAAAGTCAGTATTACGTATTAATGACTCACTTTTGATAATTTTCTTCCTATGAGTAAATTTATTAGAAAAATTCCACGTGTATCTATCCTCTAGTATGTAAATTTTAGCAATGGCAGAAGTTTAAATTTCTCCTAAAAGATAATAGAAGGAAGAATTTAAGGAAATAAGGACAATGTGTTGAATATTATAAATTATTTGGGAAATTAATAACCTTATTTTGGGGGGTATCATGTTTCTTTATTTAAAGGAATTAAAGAACTTCAGTAAATGTGCTTGTACAATTTATAGACAAGGTAAAGGTAACCCGAACGTGCGTGTGCTGCCTCGGTGGCAGTAGCTCTCACTGTCACTGCCCCCGCCCCATGCGCTTGTAACTCATGAGTATGAATCTTGGATCTCTTTATCAAAATTTTGTAGTTTCCTACATACATACTTTGTTAGATTTATACCAAGTATCCCAGGGCTAGGGATGTGGTTCCCTGGTAGGGCTCTTGCCTTTGGTTTGATCCCAAAAGTACTGTGTTTTTCAGTTCAAACTCCAATTCTTATTGCTGGTTTATAAGAAAATAATTGACTTTTTATATTGACCTTTTATTGTACAAACTTGTTACAATTGATCACTTGCTCAAGGAGATTTGTACCATTCTCTAGAATTTCTAATTAGAGTCCTCTCATCTGAAATGATATTTTTATTTTTTTTTTCTCTTTAGCTCTAATTCTTCATACCATTTATCTTATTTTATGGTGTTAATAACTGACTAGGATTTCCAACATGATTTTTTAAGGTAGTAGTGAGAGGGGTAAACTTTCATTCTCCTTGTTGAATTGAATCCATTCACTCACTAATAAGGTTATCAAATATATAGGTTTTTAGATGGTCTTTATCAAGTTGAAGTCCTTCATCCTAATTTTTTGAGTTTTACCATAAGGGATATTGGACTTTCTCAATTTTTTGTTTCATCAGTTGATAGCCCCATGTGATTTTACTTTTGAAGTTTGATGGTATACTGGATTTCATTAATTTATTTCCACATACTCAAGCAGACTTGTATATCTGGAATGAATCTAAGTTGGTCATGATGTATAGTTATATTTATATGTTGTTACATTTGATTTGCTAGTACTTTGCTGAAGCTTTATGCATGTATGTATATCAGACATATTGGTTTGTCACTTTTAATTTTTTAAATCTAGTTTCAATATTGATTGTCTGACTAAATTTGCATGTCTGTATATGGGTTTATGTATTTACACTTCGAAGATATCAATGGATAAAGCAATGACCACTGTTGAGATGATATCACCTTGTCTATAGATTAGTTGTGATTGTACTATTTTTTATGCTAATTGGTGTCTGTCAATATGTTTTTGTACTTTTATTTTTTTAAAATAAAAAAAATATTAGAATAATGTTGGTTTTACAGAATGAATTAAGAGGTCCTATTGAAGAAATTGTGGAGAATTAATGTCTTTTCTTGTTAAATGATTGAAATTATATCACCAATTATATCATTTGGGCTTGGTTTTAGAGATTTATTAGCTACTGATTGGATGTCCTTATGGATATAGATCTATCTAGTTCCCCTTTTAAGAATTTCAGTAGTTTTTGTCTGTCATTTAAAGAGCTGGTTTATTTAGTTTAACTTATCAAAATTGTAGGAGTGTTTTTCATAGTATTCCTATACTGTATAATCTTCTAGTGTGCTTAGGGTCTATGTGACCCTTTTTTCACTTCTAAGATATTGGTCAATTGTTCTTTCTTTCTTTCTTTCTTCTTTCTTTCTTTCTTTCTTTCTTTCTTTCTTTCTTTCTTTCTTTCTTTCTTTCTTTCTCTTTCCTTCCTTCCTTCTTTCCTTCCTCCCTCCCTCCCTCTCTCCCTTTTTCTCTTTTGCATGTATCTGGTTAGCTTACCTAAAAGCTTAACACATGTATTGATATTTTTGATATGTCACCTTTTGATTTTGTTGATTTTTCCCATTGTTTTTCTATGTCTAATTTCATTCACTTCTGCTATAAATTAGGCTTGCTTTGTTTAAATTGGTCATCTTTGTCTAATTTCCTGAGATAGAATATTAGTGTGGTTAAGGGTTTTTTCCTTTTATGAGATATTAATTTAGTGCTATAATTTTTCTATAAGTACTACTTCTACTTTATCCCATAACTTTTAATAAATTGCATTTTTATTTTCACTTGGTTTAAAATATTTATAATTTTAGGAGTTATGTCTTGATTCACATACTATTTGTAAATGCTTTGTTTAATTCTTAAATATATGGATATCTTCCAGTTTTCTTTCTTTTATTGATTTCTAGTTAATTCTATTGTGGTCTGCGAACATAGTGTAACATGGTATAACTTTTAAAACTTTTTTGATGTCTGTTCCACAGTTCATCATGCAGCCCATCTTGGTGAATGTTCCCTGTGAGCTTAAGAAGGATGGTTGTTTCACTTGCTTGTTCTTCTTCAGTACTTTTCCTTTTTGTTTTGTCTCTGTATTTTTTTTAATCTTTATTACTTTCCTTGTCCCTAAAGAAATTAACATTTCTTTCAGGGCCTGTTGGTTGGCAGTGAATTCTCTTTTTTCCTTGTCTGAGAAAATCTTTATATCTAGTGTTGTGGTTCGTATCTCCATGTTCCCCCAAAGCCTCATGTGGTCATAGGAGGGGATTTTCAGAGGTGGTTGGATCTGGGGTATGTGATGCTGGGACTAGGGGTGTGAGGACCACCCACCCTAAAGGCAGGTAGCCTGGATAAAACAGGAGACACAGAAAGAGGGCTGCTGTGGTCATTCCTTGTCGCTAGGTGATGCTCGCTTTCTGTCACCTCTGTGGATGCCACGGACTATTTATCCTTTGTGATGCCTCTGCCATGCCATCCTGCCTTGAAGCTAGCTGATTATGGACTGAAACTTCTGCAAACTGTGAACTGAATAAACCTTTCCCACTTTAACTTGGGGCATCAGGTATTTTGTCTTAGAAATGAGAAAAGTGACTTAGACATCTCCTTTACTTTGAAAGGATGATTTTGGTAGATATCAAGCTCTGAGAGGATATTTTCCTTGCAAGTCTTTGAGTACTGCAGTTCACTTTATTCTGCTATGACTCTTATCTGTGTTCCTCCTTTTCTTTTTCTCTTTTTTTTCAAAAGATTTTGTCTTTGATTTTCTTCAGGTTGAATATGATATTCAAAGAAAGATATTAAAAGATATTCAAAGTGTTGGGGAGCCCGACACTGAGGAGGTGACCAGGAAAAAGCACAGTAGTAATGTTTGCAAAATATGTTGAAGTCACTGCTTTCTCCACTGCTGAGGCTCTAGTGGTCCAACTTCATCTTTCTTTTTCTGGTGCAGAGAAGGAGACATCCTTAGAAATGGAGGTTTTTGTTGTAAATAAATTTCCTTTATGAAAAAGCAATTCGACCACAGTTTTTGAGCTTCTCCTATAACTGCAGTTTTTCAAAATAAAGTAATTGTTTTTCCAATGAAGCAAATTTTGAGGCTGGCATATTCTAGTCCCTTACAGTATATTCATTTTAAGATACATATACAGACATTGTGGATACAGGCAATTTTTATAGAAGAGATTCAGTGAGACCAGATTAGAAAGCACTGATCTAGAAAGCCTGTTGTCCTGAAAATATTTTCCCTTGACAGAAACCAGACTTCAGTTATCCTGACTTAGTATTTGTGCACTTTATGCTTGTGTAGTAAACAAAGTTCAGAGCAAAACATGATGGCATATGGATGTGGTCACAGCTACTCAAAGGCTGAGGTTAGCAAGTCATTTCCCAGAATTGGGAAAACAACGTAAGCAACACAGAGAAACCTAAACATACAAAAATGTTTTTAGGAAAATGTGTCCATTTCTAACATGAAAAGTTATATTAACAAATCCAAAGATGTGTTCCCCAGGTGCACCTATAATACAACCTGGAAATGATTAGAGCGGTCCTCACAGGATCCCCAGGAATACAAATAGAGTGCATTTGTTGAGCAGTGCATATGAGTTAGCTGTTGGGCCAGGCGTCCATGGATCACCTGTCATGTGAGTCTTTGTGTTTGCTCCAAAATTCAATTTAAAGCTTAATCCCCAATGCAGCCTTATTGAGACTTGTGGCCTTTGGGAGATAACTAGGTCATGAAAGATCTGCCTTCACAAATGGGTTACTGCCTTTTAGAAGTTCTGGAGGAAACTAACTGGATTCTTATGCCCTTTTGGCATTTCTGTCTTTTTTATTTTTGAGGACATAGCATTTAAGGTGCCCTCTTGGAAGCAGAGCCTGGAACTTCATCAGTTGCTTAGTACCTGATCTAAAATTTTCCAACCTCTAGGGCTGTGCCAAAATAAGCTTGTATTGTTTGTAAATTACCCAAATTCTGCTATTTTATCATAACAGCTCTAAGGGACTAAATTTTGTGCACATAAATTTGTGATTATTATTGGTATGAAAATTAAATTTGTTAATATGTGCTACATTACTTCTAAGCACAACTAGTTATACATTAAAGAAATATATGTATATATACACTCTGAACTAAAAGTGTAGAATATTAGAATAATGGAGTTAGTGTTCATCTAGTCAGAGCTTCTTTGAGAAGTGATTTCACCTGTGAGTCAAGCTGAGTAAGAATTTCCAGGTACCTTCCATTATGAGACACACAGGTTGGCTTTCTAGTTGCGAGTTGGGAAACAGTAGTAGTGCATTCTGGAGAAGAGCTGGTGCATACATATGAAACTATTGGAAATCAAACCCTTCTTTACAAATCCAAGTTGTTCTCTGTGAGGCTTTTGTGGGAGATGAAGCTGATAAGGCCCTATTAGGTCTTCCATACTGGGTGAGAAGTGTTATCGTCTCATCCTGCAACACCTATGCAGGCATCCAAAACTTGTTTGAGTCTGTTAGAGAAGGCCTGGAATGTGGCATTGAGAAATATCAGTGTCTCTTTTGCTTCTAGACCATCAGACAATTGTTTATCTATCATTAGTAATGGAACATCTCTTAAAACTAATGGATTTCATTTAAATTCTCCTTAAAGCACACTTTCTATGCTCTTAAAGGAGAAAGTCATCAGAGATGACACTATATTGAAAGTGTATGCAACAGATTGAATGAAGGAAAGGGTAGAATATCAGCTCTTGAATACATAATTGCAGCTAGTGATCATGAAAAGAAAAGTATCTTAAAAATAACAAGAGACCCTGAAAACCCAATCCAAAAGATACAAGATGATGCAAGGAAGAATAACAGAAGCTTGACTGGGGTCAATGAAAAAGCTGGAGACAGTGCAAATGCCATAAAAAAACTCTTCGTAGAAATAATGGCAAAAAAACTTCCCAAGCATGGTTAAAAATTTGACATACAAATAAATGAAGCATTTGCAACACCGAATAGCCATGACCAAAATAAAACTCACCAAGATACACAATAATCAAAGTTCCAGAAATTCAACATAAGAACAGAATACTGAAGCTATTATAGAAAAGAAACGGATCGCTTATAAAGGAAAGCCCATCAGAATCATGGCAGATTTCTCAACATAAATCCTTAAGCCAAGAAGAGGTTGGAGTGAAGTATTTCAAGTCCTGAAAGAACAACTTCTAACCCAAATTGCCAAACCCTGCAAAAATATCTTTCAAAATTAATGGAGAAATAAGATATTTCCATGACAAGAAACAACTGAAGAAATTCATGACAACCAAACAAACCCTACAAAGTGTACTGAAAGATATTCTAGATTGAGGTAAAAATGACAAGTCCAAAAGCAACAGAAAAAAACCACCAGGCAGAACAAGCAATTAAACAGAGGAGAAAAACAGGGAGCCTACTGCAGGAAAATAACATGACAAAGATGAGCCAACACATATCAGTTATTACCATCCATGTAAATGGCCTCAATTTAACATTCAAAAGAAATAGACCATCAGAATAGATCAAGAACCAAGATACAATAATATGCTGTATAACAAGAAACACATTTAATTTAAAAAGAAATTCATAGGCCAAAAATCAGAGCATAGAAAACAGTACTCCATGCAGTAGGAAACTACAATAACAGGGTTAGCTGTTGTGTTTATAGACAGTGTGAACAAACCAAGAATGAGCAAAAGAGATGAAGAAGATCACTACATACTTCTTAGGGGAAAACATTAAGAGGAAGAGATAAAAACCATAATTATGCATGCACCAATAGGGGAGCACCCAACTATATAAGACAACTACTAATAGACATGAAAACTCAAATCAGCAATAACACAGTTGTAATAAGACCTTAATACCCCATTGTCACAAAGAGATAGATCAACTAGACAAAACATGAGTGGAAAAAAGTCACAGCTGAACCAAGCTTTTGAACAAATGGACTTACTAGATGTTTCCAGAGTGGTCCACCCAACATCATCCGAATACACATTCTTCTAAGTTACACATGGGACATTCTCTAAGATAGACAATATACTAGTCCACAGAACATGCTTAAGTAAATGCAAAGGAATTAAAATAATCCCTTGCATACTATCGGCCCCATAGTGCAATGAAATTGGAAATTAATGGCAAAAGAAACCACAAAAACTCCATAAACATATGGAAAATAAATAACATCCTCTTGAACAACCAATAAGTCACAGATGAAATTAAAGAAATTCAACAATATCTGCATCACACCAAAAAGCAGTTACAACTTATTGGAACTTATGAGGCACAGTGAAAGCCACCCTAAGAGAGAAATACATAGAAGTGAAATCTCACGTAAGGAAAACAGAATGAACACAAACAAACAACCTAACGTTGCACCTTAAGCTTCTAGACAAAGAAAAGTAAGACAATCCCGGAGCCCATGCAGGGGAGGAAGCTTATAAAGCTCAGAACAGAAATTAACAGGACTGAGGAAACAATACAAAGAATTAATGAATCACAGAGTTAGTTATTTGAAAAAATAAATAAAATTGAAAAAACACTTAGCTAATCTTGTTAAAAAAAGAAAGAAAAAAACAAAACAAAACAAAATTCATACACTGAGGAAGGAGAAGGATGAAATCAGTACAGATCCTGTGAAAATTCAGATCATCAATACCTATTCAGAAAATCTTTACTCACATAGGATGGAAAATACAGAAAAAATGGACAGATTCCTGGACATTTATGAATTACCAAAGCTGAATCAAGAAGACATAAAAATTCTAAATAATCCAATTTCAGTTAATGAGGTTGAAAATGTAATTAAAATTTTACTAATAAAGAAAACCCCAGGTCCTAGTGGATTCACAGCTGAATTCTACAAGAAATTTACGGATTTAATGCCAATACTCCTCAAACTGTTCAGTGAAATTGAAAGAGAAGCAATCCTCGCTGACTTATTCCTGGAGGCAAATGTTACCCTGATACCATAGAAAGACCCAACCAAAAAAGAACTACAGGCCAATCTCCCCAATGTACTTACATGCAAAAATACTCAATAAGATACTAGCAAACAGAATGCAGCAAATCACCAAGCAGATTATGCACCATAACCAAGTTGGATTCATCACAGGAATGCAGGAATAGTTCAATATGCAAATCAATAAATGTAATTAATACACCATATCAACAGAGCCAAGAAACAAAATCACATGATCATTTTAATAGAGGCAGAAAAAGCTTTTGACAACTCATTCATGATAAAAACCTTCAGAAAATCAGAATAGATGATTTTTTACCTCAATCTAATACAAGCCATCTATGACAAACCAAGAGCCAACATCATACTAAATGGACAAAACTGAAAGGCTTTTATTCTAAAATCAGGAACAAGACAAGGATATCCATGATCACCATTCTTAATATAGTTCTGGAAACATTAGCCAGAGCAATCAGACAAGAGAGATAAATAAAAGGAATAAGGATAGGAAAGGAAGAATTTAAACTATCATTACTCACAGATTACATGATACTCTACGTAGAAGACCCTCAAAATTCTACCAAAGGACTTCTTTACTTAAAAAGCACATTCAGAAGCATAGCCTGATACAGTGTCAACATTCAAAAATCAATTGCATTCCTGAACACAAACAACAAATTCACTGAGAGAGAAATGAGGGAAACCAGACCCTTCACAATAGCATCCGAAAGAATGAAATACTTAGGAATCAATTTAACAAAGGAAATAAAAGATCTATATATTGAAAATTACAGTACTCTGAAAAAGGAGATCGAAGAGGATGCAAAAAATGGAAAGATATCTTCTGCTCATGGATAGAAACAACATACTGAAAATGGCCATGCTGCCAAAACTGTTATACATATTTAATGTAATCCTGATCAAAATACAGTTTGTGTTCCTCAAAGAACTAGAGAAAACATTCCTAAAATTCACTGGGAGCCAGAAGAGACCTAGGCTGGTGAAAGCATTTCTGGGCAACAAAGGCAAAACAGGAGGCATCCCAATCCCTGACTTGAAATTATACTATAAAGCTACTTTGTTAAAATCAGCATGGTACTAGCACACAAAAAAAGGGGGGATCAATAGAATAGATTAGAAGATGCAGACATAACTACAAACACACTTAGCCACCTTGTCTTTGACAAAGGACCTAAACATCTTCACTGAAAAAAAATTAGCCTCTTTAATAAGTAGTACTGGAAAAACCTGCTGTGCATAATGCCAAAGACTAAAACTAGACCCATGTCTGTCATCATGCACTAAACCAAAGTCAAAATGGATCAGTGGTCTAAATATTAAGACCTAAACACTAAATCTAATAGAAGAGAAAGTAGGTAGAAATTTTGAAGATACAGATGTAGGCAGAGCTTCATGAACAAGACCCAAATGGCATGGAAAATACTTCAAAAGATCAACAACTGGGATTGTATCTTATGAAAAGCCATTTGCAAATGAAAACAAATGACCAACAGAGTGAAAAGACAACCCAAGGGGGAAAAAAAATTTAGCCCACTGTCTCTCAGACAAAGGGAATATATCTAGAACATATAAAGAATTGCAAAGATCAGACCCCCCCAATTCAAAATTTCAATCCAAAAATGGGCATATGAGGTGAACACACACTTCTCAGATGAAGAAATACAAACAGCAAATAAATATATGAAAAAAGGTTCAACATAATTGATCATTCAAAACATGCAAATTAAAACAACACTGGGATTCCATCTCACCCCAGAAAGAATGGCTATCTTCATGAAATCAACCAATAACAAATACTGCCAGGGCTGTGGGGAAAAAGGAACATGTCATTGTTGGTGGGAGTGTAGACTGGGACAACCACTGTGGAAATCAGGGTGGAGATTCCTCAAAAAACTAGAATTAGAGGTTCCATTTAACCCAGCTATTCTCTTTCTGGGTATTCTCCCAGAAGAATTAAAAACATTATACCACAGAAAATATGTGCACTCATGTTTATAGCAGCACAGTTCATAATAGCTAAATCTTTCAAACAGTCCAATACCCTTCAACCAAGGAACAGATTAAAAAAAAGATACGGTATTTTTATACAATGGAGTACTACTCAGCTGTAAAGAAGTATAAACTTGTGACTTTTATAGGTAAATGGATATAACTTGAGACCATACTCACAAATGAAATAGATCAGACTCACATGTGTAAACATTGTATTGTCTCCCTAGGGTAAGAATCTGAAAGAGTAAGTAAGATCCAAAATGTACCATAGATATTGGGAAATGGGAAGAAGCTGTTGAAAAGGAAAGTGAAACTAGGATGAGGAAAAGGAGAAAAGAATGAAGGAAAAAGGATTAAATGTGTGTGTGTGTGTGTGTGTGTGTGTGTGTGTGTGTGTGTGTGTACAAGATAGTTAAGATAGTTATACTAGTAATTTCTATTAGTTAATTGAAAAAGAATATTTTGTCTTTATGTTGTTTGATCAATTTTCATGCCTATATCTTGTAATCTGAGCAGCTACCTTGAAGATAACAATATGCAATATTTTAACCATTGTTACTCTCCTACTATCTTGTTTTGAATTTTTTTATTTTAAAGAGAAAAGGACAAAAAGAGAATAACAAAAACAAAGACAAAAACTATAAAAATGATACAGAATTTCAAAACAAGATGACAGGAAATCAACAATGATTGTTGCATTGTTATCTTCAAACTATTTTATTGTTTTTTGTCTTTAAAATTAAAAAAAAATGAAAATAAAGTGAATGGGCTAGGAATGTACTTCAGTGTCAAGTGCTTGCCTGTCATGCATTAGGGCTTTGGTTCAGTCCCCAGTGCTGCAAATAATAAGAAAATGTAGGAAAAAAATGAAAAGTGGTAAAATGGAAGTAAAATCACAGCAAACATATATGTAGACAGACCAACACGCTCCCGATTGGAGACATTCTAGATTCTGAGCCAGAGGAACTTAGGGAAGGTGAATCATTTACGAACATGAATGAGAAAATGTGTCAAAAAAGGGTGAAACAAAATATAACAAGAAAGGAATTCTAAAATATTTTGTTACATTGAAAGCACAGAAGATAAAATTTTGGAATCTGATCCAAATTTAGAAAACAATATGGTGATTCATCAAGACATAGAAAAGATGACTACCCCATATTGTTTTATCATGATAAATTCAACCTACCCTTCCATTTTTTATGAAGGAAAAAATCCATTTAAAATGTCTTAAATTACCATATGCTAAGTAAATATGAATTTTTATTAACTTTTATTTCCATTACATTTATAACTGGCATAAAGGAGTTTTAATGTCTTGACAAACTATCTTAAAGGTCACAGAACTATCAAACACTTCCATTGATTATTAAAATTGTTTTGCATGGTTACAGCTGAAGTGGTCATTTGGAGTGCTGCACAGTAGGGAAAGCAAGGGCTGCCTTCGTGTGCATCTATGTGTGTGGGACTGTGTACCTGTCAGAGTGAGCATATGTGAGTGCACAAAATTGTGTGTAACTTCTGCTGAAGTCTCGAAGTATATGGCATAGGAAGTCCCGGATTAAGGCACTTTGCCTTGATGTACCAAATTACAAGTCCATCTGAATATACATCTTTAAGTATGCTGTTAACTTCAGCTTCTCTTTAATTTTCTTATAGTTTGGTTTCCCCAACATCAGGCTGTTGTGGAACTAGCATCCCTCTCCGAATTTTCTCTCTTAGCAATATAACTGGACTATTAAGGAAGAGTAGAAATTCCCTAAATACTTTCTACCTGAATTTCAGTTGTGTTTCTGATTTTTTTTTTGTAGAATCGTATTATAATCCCTCGGAGGCTTTTGTAATGATATCAACAATTATAACAACTGTTACAATAGCAGCTGGCATTTACTGAACATCTAGTATGTGTCAACCCCTTTGTAAAGCACTCCATTGACACTTTCCTTGTACTGAAGAAATACAAGAGAGGCATGCCTGTAATTCCAGCTGCTTGGGAAGCCCATGTAGGAGGATCACATCATAAAGCCAGCGTGGGCAACTTAGCTAAACCTTGTCTTAAAATAAAAACTAAAGAGGTTTAGGGGTATATCTCAGTGGTGGATTTCCCCGGGGTTTAATTCCCAATCCCAGGAGTGAAAATTGGAATATATATGGGGAAAGACTTTTGCACATCATTTTTTGCCAGTGTAACTTAAGAGTTTTTCCAGATAGAGACAAAGGCTGACAGAATATGAAGATTAGTTGATAACTTACATTTCTGCTCACTGCATGCAACCAAGTGTTTCCAGTCACCTAAGAAGTGATTACATGGGAAGAACTATAGGTTCTCGCCACAGAAATTACCCATGGGATGTAACATGTGTTTTTACCATATACTTAATAACAATGTACTTGGTAACTTGATTGTGTAATATAAAAAACTTAAACAGGAGGAAGGAGCCAGCCTATTGCCTAGACATACTGGCAGTGCATGATAATTAAGCTCCCTAAATCCTCCCATAGAAAACTCAATGAGCTGTATTTACTTCTTTCTGGCGTTGTAAAACTTATGTATCCTTTTATGTGCATAGACAGTTCCTTAGGGACTGAGGGCTATGCATGCTCATTAGCAGGAGAACATGCACCACCGCAGGTATTGCACGCTAAACCCAAGACTTATGACCCTATTGTCCAGTGAGTGGCAAGCAGAACTTCTGCATTGTGACGGTGGGTGAGGGGGTGAACAGATACCGATGATAATGAGAGGTTAACTCACATGTTCTTTCTCACTCTATCGTTTGGTTAAATATTCAGACCCCTTTCAGATTAGATGCTTGTTTAAAGCTTGGACACGGTATGATCAAAGTGTTACCTTCTTTGCTCAAATTCCCGTGTTTTAAAATGGAAGATACCTTTGGAATTCTGGGTTAGAACTGAATTGGCAAAGCACATTCCCCTGGCTGTGAACCTTGAACTTTGGTTTTAAATTTTTCAGTCTAAAAAGACCATAGACGGTTCTCGTTGGTCCTTCAGAACTAACTTTCCTGGGTTCTGTGGGCGAGTATATTAGCATAATCTTTGCCTAAGGATCTCTACTTGGTCAGCTGTAGTCCTTTTCAGCTTAGAAGAATGAAGTAGTGACAGAGAGCCAGCGACTTTGATGTTAGGATCTTCACGATGATTATTCTTTTCAAGAACTCAGGTCCTTTGTATTATGTACTATTAGTATCAATGTGAATATTTGGTGAAGGCCTAATTCATGAGAATTGTGAAAATTCATTCTTTGTCTATATATACATTAAAAGATCTCAAGAGAATAGCGAACACTTTGTTTTAGATAAATAATTCAGTGAAAATAGCGAATGCTTAAAATTAGTCATTTGGAGACCTAGTCAACAAAAACATTGGGTGGATTATTGTATTTATTTTTTGAGGAAGTGTGAAAATTTATATCTCCGAGGGTTTAAACATGTCATAAGAAACTTGTCGCAGCATACCTCTTCTTAGTGGGTTCATTGGAGCAGAATAGCAGGGTAAATGTTAAGGGAGCAGCGGCAGCAAAGCAGGAGGAGGGACAGTGGAGGGAAGGGTGTGATTCATGTCAGGCAGAATTTTCCAGAGGGTGGGCTTCAGCCTAATTCTGCAACAGAATTCAGAAATACAAGTTGTATGTCTATGCATTGGAGGTTTATGTCCCTGCATCGCATAGGCGTTGGTTGATAGTCCCAGAGGGTGAGGAGGATGCTAAGCCCTTAGTTTCTTACTTCTTTCTGTACCAATAACAAAGTGGCTTCAACAGCCTGAGAGCTGTCCTCCCAAGAACTGCAGACGTGGGTCATTGGGCCATTAAAAGAAGTAGACTACAAATTCAAGGGTAGAGTACTTGCAGAAATGCTAAGGAATTGGGGACATTCAACATTGTGTGCTGTGGGATGATCATAAGTTACTTACACATACTTAAAAAAATGCAATGAGACTATTTCTTGTCTTTTCTAATTTATTAAATTACAGAAAAAATCAGATTATCCATATTGGAAATGCTTGTTTGTTTCTTCATCTTCATAAAGTAAACACAAACTATTGGTCACCTACTCTAGGTCAGACACTTTAAATGTGTTAGCTCATTGGTCCTCAGGGTAGTAGAGTTGCATATTATTTCCCCTGTTTAGAGACTGTAGGGTAGCAGTCTACAAAAGTGATTATCAAGTAGGCTCATGAACAAATGAGTGGGTATGCTATGTCAAACACAGGCTGGCTCTAAACTTCTATTACATTTATATTGTGGAAATACATCTGGTGTGTAAGTGCTGCTTCAAAATGCAAGGGAACATCTGTGTGACTTTAGACCCCCAGGTGCTTTAATTTGTTCCTGTATAATGATGCTCCAAAAGACAACTACATTTAAATATCTATAATCTCCTTGACCCATGTGACAGTGACACTTCCCTGCAGTTTTAGTTTGCCACTCAGTTCACATAAGCTTCTCACTTTCATTCTACCACTTAATTTTCATGATAATCCTATGAGATATAGCACCCAACTTTACAAATTGGGCAGCTAATGTTAAGAGAGGTTAGACAATTTCTTCAGAGATGCAGAGCCAGGAAACAGAGTTACCAAAGCCAAAGCCTGCAGTTCTGCCGGCAAGCCACTCCTATTTCCAAAACAAAAATTTGTTTTATGTATTTTTTTAACCTGGTGAATTTTCCCATGGTATTCATACTAATTTTTGGAACTTATACCATTAATGAGTCATTAATACTTCAGTCTTCCATTATGTGTGGTTTTACTTTATGTTGTTTTAATAACCCATATCAAGTCTGGTTCAAAAATATTAAGTGGAAAATTCTTGAAGTAAACCAGTCACAAGTTTTACCATTCTGAGTTGTATTTTTATTACAGTGTATTACTGTAGTTGTCCTATTTATCATTAATCATCATTTTTTATCTCTTACTGTGCCTAGTTTAGTTAAATTACAATCAGGGAGATCTGTGTAGAAAATAATCATAGTACACACTAGGCTCAGTATTATCTAAAGTTTTAGAGACCCCTTAGAGGCATTAGACCCTCTGCAGGCTTTAGAATGTGGATGAGTTGAACAAGGTATATTTTCTATACTGACTTCTATTTTACTGGATTAAAATGAAGGACTTTCTGATCCCCAAAATGCATATTCAGTCTCTGTAATTTCTCAGATACTTGTAACTTCATTGGTTTGGCTTATGGATCATTTAGAATTCCTTCTAAAATGAATTTGTTAGTACAAGGAAGAAAAGGTTTGGAAATAATAGAAACAATAGTGAGGATTTTAAATATTTTTTTAAAAGCCTACAAGACTGACAAGAGATGAGTTCTTACCCTATATACTCTTTCCATAAAAGCTATTTTTCTTTAGTTTCATCTCAAGACAACACCTTAATTAAACTCCAGTGGGCCAGTTTAATTAAAACATGCCAGTCAGATCCTCACCAGGGAACCAGGTATCCATGAAATACACCGTCTGCTTCCTTTTGTTTACTCTGACATCTCTGACCCCTGTGCAAAGGACTCCGGATGGTGGCTGTGGGCAGGACCTGGTTAACTTCCCTGCTGAAGGAGGAGTGGGCCTTTGGCGGAGATTTGATCCAGGTAGATTGTCAGAACCCCGAGAGTTAGAACCATCAGCGTCTTAGCTTTTTAGTAATGAGATTAAAAAAATGACTACTGATCTCTAACTCTAGGATTCATAGTCATTTTTCATCTTATCACCAATAATATATCTAAGAATTGTGTCATTCCCCTACCCCTTCTCCTTATTGACCTCTCATTTTCTTCTTTTCTTACTGACATCTCTTTTCTTATCTTCTCCCTTCATTGCTGTTCCTTTCTGTGACTCGGCAGGATCAAACCCTGAAGTTTTGTGTCTGAGAGCCTTTCCGTTGCTACTTCTTCCTGACTCTAGCTCCCTGTCAGCAAATAGGGACAGGAAATAGGGAAAGATAGTTATGGGAATCTGCTTGGTCATTTCCTCTTCTAGGTCTTGAAATAACCTGATTTTATTTTGTGCCCACTTTTTCATGATCTCATTTGGCACAAAGTTAGAAAATGGAAGTGTAGAGAAATTCAAACATTTCCCAGAAATTATAAAGCAGGTAGATAGAAGAGATGAAAATTGACCTGCAAAGGCATACACAATCTGGAAAGCTCCCTAAAGACTTGCTTCTCAGCCCTTTCCCTTTTTTGTTTATTGTTTTAACAGTAGCTTTATTGTTTTAATATCAGATATTATGGAATAATGTGAGGACCTTTGAAAACAAATACTTGTTTTGGTTACCAGCCAACCTTGACTTCTATCCCCTGCTTTTCTCTGTACCTCCTCTTTCTGTGCCCTGACATAGAGCCTGTTTCATGGCTTTTCAAATCTGTCTTCATGAGCATGTAATCATAGTCCAAAAAGAATGTGCCCACACGCATATATAGGGATTTTTGCTGTTGCCTGTTCTTTTAAAAATGTGGTGTCTGTCATTTTACTTTTATGAATATATCGTGAAAAAATTTTCTAGTCAACTGGTATAGCTCTACCACACTTTTTAAAACTTAACGCATCATGCCATAGTATAGCTGGTCCATAGCTTTTCTACTTTTTTTCAAAGTGTTTTGTTTGTTTTACTCTTGTTTCTTTTTTAAGCCTAATAACAGTTTTGCTCTAAATACTTTTGGTTCAACATAATTTAATTTTAATGATTTTTATTTTTAAGGGACTAATTTCCTAGAATGAGGTTTCTAAGTTGAAGAGTTCTTTTTATTTTAATAAATCCCTAAGTAGTATCTAAGGCAAGTGATTATGCTTTTATCACAGCCATCTTTCTGAGGCTGCAACAGAATATCTGAGAAAATCAACTTAGGAAAGATTTATGATTCATAATTTCAGTGCATGGTCATTTGGCCATATTGCTTTGTGTTGGGCAGCAGAGTGTATCCAACTAAGGCACACATGGTGGAGCCAAGAAGAGAAAAAGAAAGCGGGATTGAGTCCCAGTAGCTTCGGTGAAGACGTTCCCCAGTGACCAAACTTCCCCCCTTTATATCCCACCTGTTAATAATGCCATAGGCAGCCTTTAACAAATGACTCTTAGGGGAACATTTAAAGTTCAAACCATTACACTGTCAAACATAAACATGGTCACAAGGACCAGGCATAGCATATGCCTGTAATTCCAGCTAATCTAGAGGCTGATGCAAGAGGGCTTCAAGTTCAAGTGCATCCTGGGATAATGAACAGTAGCCTGTCTTAAAAATATGTATAATTTATGTAGGGCTGGGAATGGGGCCCAGTTGTGGAGAGTCTCTGGGTTCATTTCCAAGTAATGGGAGAAAAAAAAGAAAAGAGAGAGAGAGAGAGAGAGAGAGAGAGAGAGAGAGAGAGAGAGAGAGAGAACATATGGCTTCCAATTAAAATCTGACTTTCACAAACTGACTCTTTACTTAAATGTGTTTATAAACTTTTCAGCCCTAGATGAGGTACGGATTGAAATCTAAGTATCAAGTGTAAAGTAAATTTCCAGAGGCAGAAGATTTACTTGTGTATATCCCTACTGAACTTCTGGACGGCTTAAAATTCACAAAAATTCTAATATTTTTACATATTAAGCATTTGAATGGGAAATATCCATAGAGCTTGTTAAATTTGAGTCCTTATTTATAGAAATGCTCCCTGTAATGTGTCATTATATAAGAATTCAGAGCTGTGAGAGTTCCATTGACTGATACTGATTCCATCTAGGAGACGGAAGACCGTAAGTTCTCTAGAGTTTCTGAATAATTGTCTCGATGGAACGTGTCACTGGAGCATGCTGCAAAGTTATCTCATGTAGTGCTATGTTGAAAGTCTATTTCCAAAATGATTTTCAAATGCTTAAATTTTGAAAAGGAAGGAGACATTTATTTAAATTTACTTTAAAGATCACTGATTCAGGGTTAATGATTGTATAATTTATTAATCAAATATATTTAGCAGGAAAAAAAGCCAGCTACAATTCACTTACAATTGAGATTTTACTCTATTTTAACGTTATTTTAATGAGCTACAGATTTGAATGTGAGCTTTGTTCATCTGTTGCTTCCGCTCAATTGCAGTTTCACCCTAAGAAGACACAAGACAGATTGATCAGGCTTCCAGTCATTGTGAGGCTTAAATGAAGTGAATGAGGCCTTATGTTTCTAAACCAAATGAGAGGATTAAGGCAAAGAGAAAAAGAAGGCAAAAAATAAAAACTAAGAAAGCACTGCCCCCCAAAAACCCACTTTACATGCTTTAAATAATCTGTTTGCTGTTGTTAAATTTGCTACTGTGGGATTCCAGTTTTTCTGGGAGAGCATCAGGAAATAAACTCATAAAAGTGAAAATTGAACATATCCCTCCCAACTATCAAGATGTCTATGTGCAAGGGGAAATTTACTGTTTTATTTCATTGTGTGGTGCACAGTAATTTCAGTGCAAAAGTAAAAATCATTACAATTAGGTTAGGTTTTCTTTAGTAGATAATGTTCTTACGTCTACATTTGAAAAGATATTTATCATCTAATACTTAGTTTAAAATGATCTCACATTGGATGGTTTGTTTAAATTGAAATAAAGTTTATTTGAATTTAAAATGTTTTTTATGGTTAGTATTTACAGTCATATATTTCCAGTACGGGGTATATTTTGGGAGACTTCTCTAATGGGCCATAGAAGGTCTGGGAAGCACAGACTAACAGATTTCTTCTTTTCTTGTGTGCAATTTGCAAATGTAGCCTTGGAGAAAGCCATGGCTCCCAACATAACAGTTTTCCATTGAGTATATGCTAGCTGTGCTGCTTAAGATGAAAAACGAACTTCATATTCAGGAAATACAACTTACAGGGTAGTCATATTAAAATAATGGGATGCTACCTGGTAACTTTGGCCAACCACTTTAAATTAGAAAGTAATCACAGTTTCTGCATTTCTGTAGCTCAAATTTCTGATAAGAAAAACATTTATGCTTTCATTATGTTACTTTCTAAATCTATAAGTGACATAGTTAATATAAAATTCATGAGCTTACCTTTTAGACATGAGCAGCTTCTTATTAACAAAAATCATATTTTTATAAACTGATATTCATGGTGGAGTGATACAGATTTTGTGGGCTTATTTTAATAGATCAATAAATGGAAACATTTGCAAGAGATAATGCCATAATTTATATATATATATATATATATATATATATAATGATAAATGTCACTTATATGATCATAATGATGACTGACGTTATCTACTACAAATTTTTTATACATATAAAATATGCATTTTCAGTTGTTTTTATTATATGAAGTATTACTTTGTAAATTAATGTAGGCCAGGACAGTTCTAAACAATATACATTCTTAGAACTGTGAGTTTCAGTAGGAGAGCTAGCTACTGCACAAGTCCTAGTGTTAGTACTATGCATTACAAATACTAATTTTTAAATCAACATTTATGCATATTATATGTTGGTTTTGCTTAAAGTGAGACAGAGATAGTTTTCTCTGAGAGATTTTGCTTATTTTTAATTTGGTTCATTCACATTAATATATTTATACTGCCATGTAATAGAATACATAGGATAAGAACAAAATAATATCAAATAAAATAGAGAAATTAAGGTATTTTAAAAAGCAGAAATGGAAAAGAACTGCAGTGTATGTGATCTTGCCAAGATGAAGCCAAGGATTCACTAAACTGCTCTCTACTAGCCTTGACAGATGTTCATCTTGTACTGGACCTAGTTGTATAACTTGGTGAATAACAGAACTGTTTGCAATTTTAAGAAAGAGGGCTTTGATTCTTTGCATTTGGTTAAGGTTAATGTCAATGTTTCAGTTTATAACTCATCTTAAAAATAAAAAGAACAAGAAAATTGAGATAGATTTTACAGAGAAAGAATTTGGTAAGAATTAGATGTTTTACAATAGTGTGTCATTTGTGATTATGTTTGGCTTTGTAATGCTTAAATTTTTATCTTTTGTTTTTAAATGATAGATTTTGTTTTCAGGAAAATGTTTTATTTATGTACTTAGTTTCTGATAGGTTTTTGCATAAAGAAAAATAACCTTTGGAGGTAATTTACAAATAGATTAAATTCAAAATATAATTGAGAAGCTTTTAGCAAACTCTGCTGAAAATTATATAGCATTTCCATTACACAGAGACCATTATGCTAGTTATTAATTACAATAAAACTTAAAATGTATCCATATACACTTTTATAGTTGCATAATTTAAAGGACTATTTTTGACATGAGGGATTTATATTTGTTTAATATCTTCTAAAATGTGTGCATAACATACATTTTGGTTTGAGATGTAGGAATTAAAGTTATATGACCACATACCCAATCTTAAAGAGTTTAATTCCCTTTTGATGACATGTGTATACAACCATTAGGTAGATGTTTTTGCATTGCTATGAGTATTAATATTTTCTCTAAATATTCTGTGTATCTAAGTAACCATGATTGTGGTTCATTTCACTTAATGGTCACTCATATAAAATTAAAGCGAAGAATGTTATTATTTGCTTCAGCTAATGCCAGTTATATTACTCTTCTATATTTTCACCTAATGGAGATTTTTCCAATTCCCTTGACTTTTTCATTTTATTCTGTTTTTCTTTCCATAATATAGCCCTCAAAATAAGTTCAAGGTGAAGTTTTCAGGCTCAAAGCGATGTCAGTTTTTATGTAAACAAATGACAACTGTCTTTGACATCATTCTTCTATTCATTCAGCTTGACATTCTGTTATGTAAATGACTATACCTGTGTGTTTTTTGAAAAATTGCTATTTTTAACAGGCACATTAAAAAATCCTTAGCTATTCAGTGTTTTTCTGCAAATAAATGTGAAGTGGACATATTGTGTCTTAGATTAAAGGCCAGTAAGGCAGACAAAAGGGACACCATTGCAAATTAAACTATAAAGGTCTGAAGTATTATTAAGAGGTTCACAGATACTATGTTCCAATCAGGCTCAATAAGGGCTGAATTCCTATTATGTTTCTAAACCCTCCAAAAAGACATGGGAAGGGACCCACAGTTAAAGTCATCAAATAGAAAGCACTTAGACCAAGAGCACATGAATGTATGGCTGGGTAATGGGCCTTTCATCTTTGAAATAAAAACAGTGCAGTTCAATTGGAACCGAATTTTCCCCCTTTGAGAAAGTTTATTTTAATGAGTTTCCATTTTATGCGTGGGCTGCTCTTTAATCCAGGCTGTTCCATTGAAGTCTTACCCAATGAAGACACAAGACAGATTGTCCAAGCTTGCGGCTATTGTTAGGGGTTGATGAAGTGTATGGGCCCTTATGGTTGATAACAGAAGTAGATGGTCAAAGCCAATAAATAAAACTTTAACTCTGATTGTTGGGTGCTTTATGCTGGAAAGGTTTCCATTAGCATAGATCTTTGGTTTTGAAGGACTTGTGAACCCAAAGGCAGCCTGTAGCTCTGTCAAACAAACTAAGTCACTTAGACAAGCAGCAATCTGTCCCAGCCAGCAGATAAACTCAGTTTGGCTTTTAAAATTCTAGACCCCTTTTCAGAAATAAGCCCTGTAAATATCTTGACAGACAATTAACTTAATGATATGTGAATCCACTACACTCGTTATTGATTTAACATGAAAATGTGGCTTAACAGGAAGCACTGTAGTTTGTGCCTTTCTTTCTGAGAACCTTAAAGATACAAATTTTACAATTCAGTGTTTAATATATTTAGGTAATTGATAATTTGAATGTGTGCAGAAGACAAAGAGATTCTGCAGTGTTATTTACAGAACCAACCATTTCAAATGAAATTCATATGATCTCCCCAAATTTTTATTCTTATAAGTCCCAATTTAGTTTTTTGGGGGATGGTGGACATGGTCAGTTGTGTACCTACAGTAATCCTAAAATCTATCAAAACCATTGCCTTCAGCTAAAGTTCCTTAAAAGGGGATCTAGTGAACTCCTAATTTTTATTTTAAAGAGAAAATAAAAAAGAAAATAACAACAAAGACAAAAATAACAACAACAAAGATAAAAACAAAGACAAAACACAATAAAAAACAATACAGGGTTTGAAAACACGATGATAGGCATTAACAGTGGTTATATTGCATGTTATTATCTTCCATGAAGTTGTGCAGATAACCCGATGTCAGAATGCAAGGTTGAGCAAACAATTAAAGAGAATAAAAATAAAACCCATTAGAAGTGATACTGAGCTTCATCGCTAAGCAGGATGGTAGGAGTTCAACAATGGTTGCTATATTATATAGATACAGTGAAAGTGAACTCCAAATTTTATACTAACTGCATTTTAGACTCTGCTATATCCCACGACAGTTTAAATCATGATTATTGTAGCAGGACAGATGGAAGCTTGATGACCTTGAATAGATAAGCCCACCCAAAATTGCCTTGCCACTGGAATGCTAGTTAGGTCCTTGACAGACTACCTCATATTTACCTTTATGGTTACCCTGAGGAAACTCTAGCTCTGGTAATTGTGTAATAAGGGCTTAGAGACTACTTAGGAAAAGCACTGACTCTTTCGTTGGACCTATTCATATCCAATAGTAACTAGAATCAGTACAAAAACTTGCCATCTCTGCCTCCATTTTCTAGTTGTTTCTTTAGCTCCGAGTCATTCTGTCTGGCAGTTATCCTGGATTCTGATAACACCAGGTCTGATTGATGTACATTTTATGTTGAGTCAAAACTACCTCCCCTGCCCCCACAGACAGTAAGAAAGTTCTTTTCAAACTGCTATATACAAGGCCCCCACTGACAGATCCTGAGATTGTATTCAGCCACACCAAGACTATGTGACTGTGCATGCTTTTGATGCCCTTGTCTATATGCTCTGAGAGTGCATGTCAACACCCCCAAAGTGGGGCTAGAAACACTGGCCCCCTTGTCTTCCCAGTATAGATACATGGTTAAAGTTCCTTTCCTGCCTTTTATCATTACTTTTTTGATTGGTGTCTTTGAAGTGAATGGCTGGGCTTGATCTGTTGGGACCATAAGAGTTGGTCTGATCTAGGACTCTGGTAACAATTGTGGGGCACAGATACAAATGTGGTCCTTAGCCCACATATTGCATCTGCCATTCTACAATGCTATTTTCTCTCACATCCCTAGAATGAGCTACTCTGGCCCCAGGAAGTTCTGTCAAGCTTCCACCCCAAACAATTGCTATTGGCTGATCTCAGAGCTAGAGGGCAACACCATAGTTTTGTGATGGGTATTGGAAGACAGACCCAAAAGGAAGACTCTGTATGTCCTGGAAGTGGGCTCCCCAACAAGGCAGAGATTTCCGTTTCTGAGCACCTGGACCTCGAGCACATAAGTGGAGGGGCTGAAGCAGCATGTGGCTTTGGCTACTGGACTCCTGGCCTTGAAGGAGTGTAAACACTTTTACACTTGGACTAACAGTAAACAAAGACATAGTCAATAACTCTTATCTTGAATTTCAGTAATAAAAAGCTGAAAGCACTCTCTGATACTACTACAGCACAGAGGTCTGTTTTACATGTAGGAAACTGTACATACCAACAGAATAAAACATCATGGCAAGTTCCCGAAATCAGTGAGTTATAGTCTCCCTAGGCTATTGAAGTTCTAAGCACTAAATATATCAACATATATTGCATAAATGGCCTCACTCATTCCTTAAATATTCATATATAACCATGGTAGTTAAGGGTAGATTATGTAAAACTTGTGTCTGTGTAGTACTTTATAACAATATTTATACTAATAAATTTAAATAATGTATTTTTAATTGTTGCCTAAATCTATGTTAGTATTGCAGTGATTTGCTAGGTATTACAGTATTGTATACAATATTAAATGACTTGCTAGAGAACTTTATTTTAAATTCCCTTTTCTAAAGAGATGAACTCTTAAAGCTGTGCATCAGAATGGAGGTAATGGTCTGTTTTGGCTCCATATATACTGTTTTATACTTGCAGACTTCCTAAAGGTAGAATAGATGAATATGATTTAAGGGAGTTATTCAATTTTGCTTCATTAATCACATTTTAATGGCTTGCACAAATGATAGGGAGCCAATAAGACAATAAACAGTTGGAGAATTTGCATAGCCAATTGTTCAGCCAAAATTACTGGAAAATTTTATGTGATACTTAGCAGTAACAGCATGGGATCTCTTTGATGTTGTTCTGACCTTAGTCCTGTGTCCCTTTACCCCTGTGAGCAATACATAGAATAATTTAGACCTACGTTCACAGTTAGTAATTTTCCATCATTTGCACCAAAAGTTTATTTTATAAACCTTCACTATATCTCAATGGTGTCAGACAACTTAAAAATGTTACTATCAAAAACTTACAAAAATGTTCCCTTCTGGAAAGGGTAATTTAAATCAGTAGTTCTCCCTTCTCCGTGAGGTTACATTTCAAGACTTCCAAAGAATGCCTGAGACCATGAATAATACTGAACCTTACTATACTAAATTTTTCTATACATGTGAATTTATATGTATAGAAGTTAATAACAGTAATTATAGCAATTACTCTAATAACAGTTGTGCGAATACCCCTCCCTCACCGTATCTTATTGTACTCACCCTTCTTTTGTTGGTGTGAGGTGAAGTGATACAATGTCTACCTGATGGAGAGAAATGAAGTAAATGACAGGCACTACGACGCATGTTGGGCTCCTGTGGAAGTCTTCCTAGAACGAAGCATCGTGATTCAATATGAAGTTGATCAAATTATGAAGGGGGGCCGCTTGGTGATGAATAGGCCTGATGGGTGGCGTTAGTCAGCGTAGACATAGAACCAAAGGGATGTTTCATGTCCCAGGTGGAGAAGAATGCAATGGAATGAGATTTCACCATGCTACTTACAACCTTACACAATTTAGAATTTACAAACTACTACTGGAATTTTACATTTAATATTTTCAAATCCAAGTTGACCTCTGGTAGCCAAAGCAGTGGAAAGTAACACAGAGAGGTGGTAATACAGTTAGATGCCCACATTAGAAAAAATAGAGATTTGTGAAGTATACCACAAATCCTAGTTTCTACCAAATTTCAAGATAGACATCTGAGAAAGACACAATATTCCGGATTTCAGCCAATGTAATTCATTGGTTGGAGCTATCAGGACATCAGATCGTTTACTGAAGTGTCTTATTTCTGTATTACTGGATTTGATTGTTGGGTAGTTTAATTGCCAAACAAGGTACATGGCAGCTTCATTTACTACATAGAAGGTATGCTACATATTTTCACAACATTCCTTCTCTTTGCAACATTAGACTAAATAATTATTTTAAATGTGATTAAGTATTGAATTTACACTGTCAATTATTTTTTAACTTACTATCATTGTGTGCAGCCATTCATCCTGAGAGTCAAGTGATAGGGACATCAGTTTTCATACGGTGTGTGACACAGAATCAGAAGTGGGATGCTGTCATGTCCAGACCTGTCCATCACTGAGGAATAACCTTAGACTTCCTGATCAATCTGACAAGTCACTGACAGTTTGCAGGGGAAGCACATATGTGACAAAGGACAGCAGGGCTCCATGTGTCAGCAAGAACTCTCTGATTGCAAATAAAAGGAGTCAAGCTGCTGACATCTCTGATATTTGAATGCTTCTAGATTTTCTTTTGAAATGTGGCTTCAGAAAATTACAGATACATTCTTCTACATACACACAGTTTTTTTACTGTAATAGTTCACACTTCAATGATAGGTTGTGGTGATTTGAACAATAACTTGTTCTTCATCTGTTTTGCCAGTTTGCTCATGGACTTGCCCACATTTGTTGCTCTCCTCAATGAGAAGAAGTAAATTGATATTCTTTATTAAAACTAGACCTGAATTACAGTGTTTTAAAAAATCATGGTTAGCATAAAAATGAGCATTTCAGGTTTAAGGCTGGGTCTTAAGTATTAATGTCCATTACACAGATAGTAGAGAGACGTGGGGCATAATGGTCAAAGTGTGGATGGTGAAGCCAAACCACATGGGTTTGAGTCTTGGTTGTACTTTGGCACTGGTCAGTTACACACACCATCACTTAATCTTTCTGGTAATGAACGCCCTTGTTTTTGAAGCAGGGATAACAAGACACTCCATCCATTGATTTTGTTAGAACATAGTACATAATTATTAGTGAAGTGTTGAGAACAAGGAATGACATAAGGTAGGTGTTTCTATTAGTAAGTTATATTGCTGAAGTTTTACCCATACAAAATGTGTCCTGTATTCTATAGCATAGTGCAAAAAGAGAAGATCTATGTGTTTATAATTTTGGTCACATTTGGGAAAACTTGGTTATTGTTCCTTGAAAAGTTTTTTTTTGTTTCTTTCTGTCTCCTTTGGAAATTCCAGATACTTGAGCTGCTTAGATTCTTTACATCATCCCACTGATTGGTGTGACTTATATTTACTTTAAGCATTTATTTCTTTTTCTTTCTTTTGATTAGTTTTTATTACTGTTTTTTTCAAGTTGACCAATTCTTCTACATTACCTAACGTGATCATCTGTTAATCCTATCTGGTATAATTTACATTAGATATTTTATTTTTCCTCTTTTAAAATCTCTATTTTTTGTATCTATCATTTTTTTCAAGTTCATATTTTCTTTTACATTCTAGAATAAGTGGAAAACATTTAAACAAATTCTATTTTAACATCCTGTTTTGCTAATTCCATTGTTTCTCACTTTAGGAATTTGCTTTTATTGACTGATTTTTTTTTTTCTGTATTTTCATGCTTTGCATGCATGATAGGTTTTTACTGCTTGCTAGATATTGAGAATTCTATATTACTGCATGCTGGGTTTCCTCACATTGCTTTTGATAATACCACACTTTGTCACACTATTACAGTAAGAAAGTCAAACTTCTTGGTATCAGTATGATTCATTTCAAGTTTGTATTTAAGCTTTGTAAGGCAGAATCT
Organism: Dinomys branickii; assembly: GCA_004027595.1. NCBI lineage: Eukaryota > Metazoa > Chordata > Mammalia > Rodentia > Dinomyidae > Dinomys > Dinomys branickii. Next base: position 42,491 of record PVLD010008479.1, read on the forward strand.
GGAAACAGGTGATTTCTGACAAGTTTCATATACTCCACTTACAATCTGTTTTCTGATGCTCCTTATTAAAATGAGCTTATTAATCAGCACTTTGTTCATTCAGATAATATTTTATTGAACATTTATTGACCAAATAAAGATGAATAAAACTCTTCAAGGAACTTACAGCTCTGGAAAGAACATCAGTATAAACAAAGCATGTCATGTGTTCTGTGGGAACTGCTGTACAGTTTGCCAGTGTCTTAACTTTTCCCAAGTTTATGTGTAAATACTCAACTCAGATATACTCATATGATATTTTATTTTCTCTTTGGTATTCTTTTTTTACCATACAGTGTTTAAGAAAACTATACAAATTTCTACAATGTAAGAATTTATGTATATATATATATATATATAGAGAGAGAGAGAGAGAGAGTTATATACATATAAGAAAAGAAAAATGTATATACAATAAGGGATAAATTATAAGCGGGAATATATATATATATATATATATATATATATATATATATATGCAATTATATATAAATGAGGATAAAAATGTATCCACATTATAAAAATTCAAGAATTTATTCAACAAATGTAAGTGACTGACTCTAACGTGCCAATTCTAGAGGGGGAGCCCCTGTCATGAGCAAAACAAAGTCTTTTCAAAATGCTAATTCAAACCACAAAGTCAAGTGATGACAGTGTATTAAATTTATTTTAAAGTGAAGAGTGTATTTAACTTACCACTTCTAAAGGGATATGATGAGGCTCGCACTGAGTTAATGGCAGAAAGCTCCCCGTGCGCCGGCTGCTGTGTTTCCTCTTCTGCAATCCAGATTGTAAATACTGCTGGTAATAGCTAGCTCCCGATAAGTGTTTTCTTTCAAAAGTGTTGTTGATGTGTTTATACTTCTGGGTTTTCATCCTATTTTTGTAGACATAAGTTAAAGTCCCATTTTTAGAGTTTTAGGGTATAAATTTCAAGAAAATTCTAAATTACAAAAGAAAAGGCGGGTTGAACTGCAGCAGTTACTGTTGCTGTTGCCTTTGAGGCCGCTGCTACCAGCTCTGATCTCCTTCACACCACGCCACGGTGGGGCGTTAGAGGCGCTGTTCTTTTCTTACCCCTTTTAATCCTTAACAGAACTATGTGAGATGAAGGAAAATGAGACTGTGGAAGAGAGAGGTAAAGATTGGTCGTGAAACCATTTTAAAAGTATTCAGGAAAATGAGGCGTAGTCACCAAGATAGAAATAGTTTTTCATCTGTTTTACTGAAAGTGCTTTAGTAAGACTATTACTAGCACGTGCTACATTGCTCATTGTAAACCAGAATGAGCATTTTTTTCTGCTGTAGTGGGAATCAAACACACAACCTCATGCTTGCCAGGTGGGCGTAGTGCCGCTGAGCTATCTCCCGAGCCTTTAGCATTGTTGACTTGATGATGAGTAGGTGGCTTTCTGAGAAAGACTTATTTGGAAAACTCAGATCAAATTCTAAAGTTTTTCCAAAACAAAGATGTTTTGTAAGAATATTTAGAACTTAGGATAGCCCCCTGAGTGTGCCTCTGCCTGTCTGGATGGGAACTGCTCCACTTAACTAGTTCTCCAAAGCACTAAGTCAAAGTTTAGTCAGAAACTACATTACAAGAGTCACTGTAGAGGTACCCAGAGATCTTTTTCTGTAGGCGTTGATTTCTTTTTCTGAGAGAGGGCCTTATTTCAGAAAATGACAGATGACAAAACCAACACTGGGCAGATGGCCGTCCCTTGGCACTTCACCCTGTTTGTATTGCTACCATTTGTCCCTTTCCAGAGAGTAGTGGTGGTGGGCCACTCTGCAGTGACCGCTCCTGGGCAGTGGGGCCGCCAAATAGGAATGACGCCAGGAGGTTTACCATGCAGCTGTGAAATAATTTTCACTCAGCTGTGGGTTGTGTAAAAATAGAGGATTGGGTTGCCATGAATCTATTGTTCCGGAAGTTGTTGCAGACCTTTGCATACAGAGCTGATAGAAAAATAGGACCAACAGTCCTGGCATTAACGGTTCCTAGCATCTCAAATGAATCTTCTTAGGTTGGATTAAACCGTCCCAGACTTAAAGGTGAAACTCACCACCCCCATCTCGCCCCCGGTGGGGTTCCTTTCCACTTCTAAAAACATAGAACAAGAACAGAAATGGGCAATTCCTTAGATAATTCTATATGTACAGTTTCTTATGGTGGTAAATGTCTTGGTTTCCTCCTTGCTGGGACCAAAATACCGGCCACCTGCCATTGAAGAAGAAATTAGTTTTGGCTGTCATTTCAGTCCATACTCAGCTGGGTCCAAGGCGGAATGACATGGAGTAAGGGCACGGCAGAGAAAAAGCTGTTACCTCTTGGCTGCCAAGAAGCAGAGTTAAGAGAGGGACGGGAAGGGAGACATGCTTGCATGTCAAACTCCCGGTGAACTGCTTTTCTTTCACGAGACCCTGCCTCCTCACAGCAAGCACAAGACAGTACTCCCACAATCCAGTTTTCTTTCAAAAGCCTCACTTAGGAGGGCACGAAACTTTTGAAGGACATCTAGACATAAGCCATTATCAGTAGGTAAAATATTGTTATGAAAAAGGATATATAGTTTTGTTCTTTACGATCTTGCAGTTTTCCTGTTTTAAAATATTGCAAGGTAGATACTTGTTTTTAAAATTGGGTTGCTTATATGGTCTAAGTAATTTTAAATATGAAACTTAATTGGAAAGTGTTAGGTTTGGCGAGAGTAGGAGACAAAACAAAGTAAAAAGAGCTTTTATTGCTGGGTACCAGAAGGCAGCTGAGAAACCCAAGGACCTTCTCAAGTGAATAGCTGAGAAAAAAGAATGTCTTGGGCTAGGTGGGGGTGGAGTTTATGGGGCGGTCAGGGTCGGGTGACGTAGCAGACAGTGATTGGGTAGAGGTGGCGTGTGTGTGTGTGTGTGTGTGTGTGTGTGTGTGTGTGTGTGTGTGTGTGTATGAGTACAAAAGGAAACTGGAAGTTGTAATCAGATGGGGGAATTGGCTTGGGAGAAGCTCATAGTTGTGTTTGGGCCGCACCATGTTAAATTGGGGCCATAATGACTTGGCAGAAATTTATAAGGGTGGAAAGTCCATGAAAAGGTAAGATATTTTATCACTTCTATAAGGGGCTTTACATATTAAATATTTGTAAAAATATGTAAATTAAGGTATGCGTTATATTTTGTTTACAGTAAGAATATATTAATATATATTACCAATACTTTACAAAGTGCTTTCCGTTTACATCTGTTACTTAACTATTGGTTTATCCATTCATACAATTTACTGAATTATGATTGTACGACCAGCAGGTACGACCAGCAGGACCCGACAATGGTAGATGAAACTTTCTTTTCTTTCTTTTTCTTTTTTTTGGGGAGTGGATAAATGAAAACTTCTGGCCAAATTTAATTTTTTTTCCTTTTAATTATTAATGTCTATTAATTTTACAAAACATTGAATTTCAATGTGTATAGTATATTTTGATCATATCCACCCCCTATTGCCCTCCCTTAGATCCTATGAAGTAGATTTCAGAATCTACAAACAGTAAGTGCCCTCACTGAGGTACAAAGTGCTAGCAGAATGTAGAGACAAAAACAAAGAAGAAAAAATTGCTTCCAGGCTAATTAGAGGAATTGGGAATATAAAAAAGATATGAGAAGAAAGGCCTAATCTACTGCCTGGTACTTAAGAGCTGCTTCAACCCTATATATTCCAGGAATGAGTAACAAAGGAGTAAATGAAGATACCACATATTGCCTTACAAATTGAGCAGGGTAGAAACACTGTCAAAGCAAACAGAAACATAGGAGGAAAGGAAGAGAAAAGAGAATATTCAAGGCAAGTTTAGGGAATGGAGGTCAGATCAGTATAACCGAATTTCAGAGAGGAGTGTTTCAAAAATGTAATCACTCTGCCGTATCTTTGGATTCTGCATCTGAGATTTCGAACACTCAGTACTGGAAATATTTTGTTTAAAAATTACATCTGCACTGAACACGTACAAGTTTTGCTCTCATTATTTCCTAAACTACACATGATAACAACTATTTATGTAGCTTTGGTGGTGTATTGGGTTTTATGCATAGGTAAGAGATAAAATTTTATGTAAGGAGCTTAAGCATCTGAAGCTTTGAGTATCTAAGGTAAGGGTCCTGGAATTATACCCCACTGATACTAAGACAATTGTAATTTGGAGACAAATAGCAGAAGGCCTCAGATGCTCCTTTAAAGAATTTGGATTTTGTCTATACCGTGTTAAACTTTGAGAGTTTCATACAGGAGGAATGACCTGGTCAGATCTATACTTTACCCATTTAGCTGTAAACAACTGGTAAATGAAGAGGGAAAGGAGAGATTCCAGACTGTGAGACCAACACAGCTGGTTGGATTAAATGTACTAGGGAGTTTGGCTGCTTGAACAATAGCTGCCCTGGTGACCTGAGCCCAAGGGTTGACTGCTAGAACTATACTTCATGCAGCCTACAGAAAACTCCTAGCATTTTATCTGTTATGAAACCAGAATAAAATCAGTGGTTCCATATGGTAAAATGTGAGATGAAATATCTTGAGATGTAAATATCAACATAGTCAAACTAATTTGGAAATCAAATCTTTTGCTACAGTGTGCATTATTTTTGATACTCTTCAGAGATTCTGGGCAGAATCCTTTCAGTTTTCCCCTTTGAAAAGCCATATACTGTTCATAGCATTTGTTCTCTGTCTCTCTCTCTCAGCTGGAAATCAAATCCAGGGCCTACTGAAGGAACTTAGGAACTAGGCAGTGCTCCACCCCTGAGCTGCCATCCCCAGTGCCTAAGCTTTTCCAAACGCTTCTGTTATACCACGTTCTGGTTCTATTATACCTTAGCTCTCAGGTCTCATACTTCTGTATGAGGTGTTATACTTTTAGTATGTTTCAAATCTGCTTCACTCTGTAAAATATTCAAAATTTTTATGAAGTTCTTTGAATTCTAGAAATTTGCTTTCTTAAAAATACTATTGCATTAATACATTTACGTTCAAAATAGTAATGAAGTGAATATATGTGTGTGTGTGTGTGTGTGTGTGTGTGTGTGTGTGTACACACATTTTTCCAGGAGTGCCTTTGGGCCCACTGGTCTGGAGCAAGCAGGGAAGAAGAAAATAATCTCTGTTTGTTCTCCTCTTTGAGGATTAGCTCCATCTGTTGGAGTGACATGGACCAGTACATGTCAGGTCATTGTAGCCACAATTAGATAAGTTAATGTTGCTTCTTTGGAGGGAGGCACAGGGGAGGCAAGCAGAGGGTAGAGGGGTTCTTGGGTTGTGTAAGGGAAATCCTTCCATCTAGATACACTGAATCAGTGTCAAGGAGCTTCCTCTCTAACATACACAAACACACATTCACAAATATTTTTTAGCCTTTATTGAAGGACAAGTGTATGCAAATTGTTTACTATGATTTGTGCCACATGTGACTGATTCTAATATCTAGCAACTTGGCTGGGGATATAGCTCAGTAGAATAAGCGCCTGCCTAGCAAGCGCAGGGTCCTGAGTTCGATACCCAGTACTGCCAAAAAAAAAAAAAAAACTTTTAATATCTAGCAACTTCAGTGTTAGAACATTAAATAGAATGAAATATATATATTATATACATTTGTGCATTCAAGAATGCAATAAATCCATAATCCAAGTAACTATGACTTTCTGATAAAATATTGTCAGAAAATAAATTTAATTAAAAAGTCCTCATTACAGTATTAAATGTGAATATATGGAATTGTTTTAGAAACCCTGGCTGAACTCATAACAATTAATGTGGCAGTATCATTTAAGTATTTTGCAATAACCACAGAATATTTTAACCTTTTTAATCTTTATGCAGTTTTGTTTGTTCTTTTTTATTCTGTTTTCTGCAAGCTTTGTAAGTGTCTCATTTTATTCTGTTGTTTTTCTCATGGTGTGCTCTTCTGCAAACCCTCAGTACTCATCATCAAGAGTTAAATAGGAGGATTTCGTGACACACAGAACAACAAACTGAAATGTCTAGGCTGCTTAATAACTTCTGGTGCTGATGTTATACTTAAAAAATATTCTATTCATACATTTGTGGAATTTTATAGGAGGTTTTTTTCCTGTAGAATTCCATGCACAACAAAACAGTGACTGTTAGGTTTTACAAAATAGCAAAGAAAAGCGACAGGTTGTTGGCCAATTGTGAGAATGTAATAAGGATGTCATGTTGAGTAGCCGCAATGGGAACTCCGGAGAGCAGATTTCATCACATCACCTCAAAACTACTTGTATAGCAGGAAGTAAAACCTAGATCTCATTTAAATTTGTTATGATTTTTGAAAATATTTACATTAAATAATATTTATACTAGAAAGCAGTACTGTGTTGTCCAGCATTAGTTGCTCCATCCCAGTGATGTAGTGTTGAGGCGCACGGACACACGGTCCACTAAGAAAGGGAAGGCCCTGTCCTTTGCCTGTCTCTGCTTCGCGCGTGCTCCCATATTCTGACATTTCAGAAGACCCTGCAAAAAGCCAAGATTAGAATTGTATAGCTAGCACTTGTGATTCCCAGCATGGTTCTTCTCTGCCTGTCTCCCTCCCTCCAGTTGCCAGTCTACATCTTTTGAGTTCCAGGTATACTTTTATAGCGAAAAGTTTTAAAATAACCTCATACTGTTCCAAATAAATCCCCTCAAGTAAGCTTGGACTTTTACCAAGAAAGGAACTTCTACCTAGAGATGACATTTACGCATCAGAAAATTGACTGGCTTGCCACTTACCGGGGGATGCGGTCTTGAATCAGACAAACATATTAAAACGGGTACTACGCTCTGGGATTTGGGGAATGATGCTGGCTCCAGTCTTCCTTTTGCGGCCTCTCTAGGGATGCTCAAAACTAAATGAAAATGAAGCTCATTAAGGATGAAAGCATTACCTGAGCAACACTCAGATTTTCATTTTCTCACTGGAAGGCTTGTTTGGTATACACACGCGTTCCATAGCTACACATTTGCAGTTTTCAGGTGTAGATTCTAGATACATACTCATGTGTTATTGTCTAAAACCAAAGCGTTCAAGGTTTCTGATGCGAATTCTGATTCTGTGAGGTATTAGATGGCATTAAGTGGATGAATCGTTCAGTTGTAATGCCTGCTTCACAACCGTATTTCTGCTTTTTATATCAATCTAAATTCCTTTTTTTAAAAGGAAAAGTATTTTGGGCTGGGGATATAGCTCAGTAGAATAAGCGCTTGCCTAGCAAGCGCAGGGTCCTGAGTTCGATCCCCAGTACGCAAAAAAAAAAAAAAAAAAAAAAAAAAAAAAAAAAAAAAAAAAAAAGAAAAAAAGAAAAGAAAAGTATTTTAAGCTAACAGGAACCTTTGCTCTTAATAATAGAGAGATAGCTATTTGCCAGCAAGCCATTGCTATTCTCATGCTACCGTAGAGGTGAGATTCAAAGATTGCCTGGTTAAAACTTAGAAATGTTTGACTTAGGTCTTCCTGTTCTTGGTGGTGATTCAGAATAGCCTCTCTTTCAAGAAACAGTAATTGTATTGTGATTATTTCACTTTTTTGAAAAACAAACAAGGAATGGAGGAAACCTAATTAGATGCAATCTAAGTACCAATTTAGATCCAAATTGGTACTTAGGACATTAAAAAAAAGAACAAGAACTTTTTTTATCACCTTGAAGTAACAAAAATTTCTGGCTATACTCTGCATATCAGAAATCAGATAAGTAGGGCTGGGGATATAGCTCAGTGGAATAAGCGCTTGCCTAGCAAGCATAGGGTCCTGAGTTCGATCCCCAGTACCGCAAAAAAAAAAAAAAAAAAAAAAAAAAAAAAAAAAAAAAAAAAAAAAAGAAATCAGATAAGTGAAGGGAACTTGTAAAACTGACAACTATTTTAACAACTATTTCTATTTTATTGTAATTAGCATTTGATTACCAGAATTATGTGCTTAAATTACTAACAATTTCTCAAGTAACATATGGAAAGACCGATTGTTTTGGGAACAGTGATCTTCCTAGATTAGGAGTATAAGAAAAGCACCTAAATTTGTTATCTTCTAGCTAAGAAAACTTGATTTAAAGAACGTTCTATCAAATATGTTTTCAAAGAGAAATGTGTGGACCTAAATACAATGACAGAGATTCTCCAAAGAGTAATGATTCTTATTTGAGAATAGCAGAACACTGCAATATAAACCATGCATGTATTCACAGATGCTGAACTAGTGGAAATTTTAAAAGCAAAATAAGGAGAATTACATAACATTTTCAAATAATAATGCTTGACCACAAGGACCAATAATAGGGTGGTGTCAGTTCAAGATTAAATGGAAAATTGTGGAACAGACCCTTTGCTGCCATATAGATATATCATGGTGGCCTTTGTTCAAGTTGGGACTCTGACAAAGTTTTGTGAAGAGTTCAGGTTACTGTGTGCATGTAATGTCAATATTAATTTTGATTTTGTCAGAGTTGCTATAAGTGATCCCATCCTGCCTCTGACAACTTTCACACATATTATCATGAGCTTGAAGTCTAATTGTGTCAAACGAAAGAGTTTTTAAGCTGTTTTCTTTTCCCAGTAATATGTTTCTAAACGGATGTTTGAGAAAAGTAGTAGTTAGCCTGTATCTGGTCATCTGAACAACTACTTCGAAGGTAACAATATGCAATATGACAACCATTTCTGACTTCCTGTCATCTTGTTTTGAAATTGTGTATTGTTTTTAATGTTTTTAAAAATTTTTGTATTCTCTTTAAAATAAAAAAGTAGTACTTAGAAAAATAAAAAAGGCTCAGTTCACACTCGCTGGGTCATAATGACCTGTTGGACTGCAAAGGGCTTATATATACCCTGCAGTGTTAAATGTGCCAGATATTAAAGTGCCATGTTTCTGAATTTTATTGTTCTCACTGAATCACTGTATTGTCTTGGTACTTTCCAGCATTTTCAGTGCAATTATTAAAACAGTTATGATGGCTCTAAAGGAAAGTAATTGGAGAAGAAAGATGGCCTGTACTGGATGAAGTTCTTAATTAATCTTTCACTGTTAAATTGTTCAAAATTAATCAAGTATATTGCCTATAAGAAGGCAACTACATTTTGCATACCTCAGTATTATCATCACCCAGCCATATATTAAGAGTTAATTTCTAATGTAAAAGTGTATTTTAACTGCAAAACCATCAATTCTAAATGATTTTATCATCCCCCTCCCCTCAAATAATCTTATCAAACCAAAGAACATGATAAAGAGAGTGCTTTATGCTAAATATTTGGTGGGGGGTGGGCATGGACGTTGAAACATAAGATTAAGGCATACATTTTATAAAATAATTAATCTTATTTGGAGAATACTATTCCCTCCCTAGTCCATTCATTCAACACATACCATTAAAAAGAGTGATGTTTTAGGTACTGAGAAAGACTATGAAATGCAACTGCAATTTTCTGGTATATTAGGAGGCAATAAAGAACTTGAATTCTAATCATATTGTACATAAATATCCCTAGGGATATTCGAGAATATTATAGAAAAGTGATCTCCCTGTTTCCCCCACATTGTTTTGAACTATGCAGATTACATTTTCCTTTCGTCTTTGCTATTCTTACCACCGCAGCACCCCAGAGTGTTATGGCAAACCCCACTAGACACAATGGCCCCATGGCAGTCCTTCTCAGCTGGGTGGGGAGGGAAGTTGGTCCTTTACCAGACCTGTGCATAAATGAAAATCCCTTGATTTTCTGCCTCATCCCTAGGTTGCAAAATACTGGTAAATATATTATATTTAGTTATTGGTTAGAACATGGATATAAACCTAGGTTACAAAATAGTGATAGATACATCATTATTATTGGTCAAACCATGGATATAAATATCTTAACTCATCCAATGTACAGTTCTTAGGGTGCTAATATAACCAACAGAACTAGGTAGTTTTCCCTAATAAATTAACTAGTAAAGCAGATGTTTTGTGTCACACAGACATAATCTAAAGGTGTCATCATAAAACACACTTTTTGTTACATTGTATTAATATATACTTGTGATCAGGACCATTCTAAAATAAATGTGCAACAGAAATTCCTCAAAGCCAGAATAGGATAAAATATATCTCATCAAATACAAGAGTTAAGTCAAAAATGAGTTAGTGCTGAAGCAGTCTTGATCTTACCACCTAGCTTTAAAAGACTATAAGAAACTCTTTCAAAAGGCTAAAATGTAGAAGCTATACTGTCATCCTCAGAAGCAGGGAAATAGAACTACATCACTTTCTGACCATTTTCAGTGTTCTGGTAAATATTATATTCTTAGACCTTAATGTAAAACATATGTAGTAGTGCACATCAGGAAAGACTAATGCTACTTAAGTAACACTATGTAAATCAGGCATGAACTCACTGAGATGATTAAGATGTATCTTGGAATCTGTAGACATTATTCATGTATCAGATATTGCCTTTTGATAGAATATCCTGAAATGCTGGATTTGGATGAATGACCTGAAATTGGGTTAAAATCCTTTCTGTACTGGGCTGACCATACAATGAAAGTGGCTGATATAGAGGTGGAACAGATAAGCTTTTTAATGTCATGATCTGAAGAACTAAAAAAAATTTTTATTGCTTCATGTTAAATAATCTGTTCAGGCTTCCCCTTTTTAAAACATACAAGTGTATCATTGAGAGCTAACACACTAGATCCCTAACAATTTAATTTGGGATTTGGGGGGTTCTTTCTTTCTTTCTTTCTTTCTTTCTTTCTTTCTTTCTTTCTTTCTTTCTTCCTTCCTTCCTTCCTTCCTTCCTTCCTTCCTTTCTTTCTTTCTCTTTCTTTTTCTTCCTCCCTCCTTCCTCCCTCCTTCCTTCCTTCCTTTTTTCCTTCCTCACACTCCCTCTGTTGTTCCTCCCTCCCTTCCTCTTTGCTTTACTCTTGCTTGTTTGCCTTCTTTCCTTCCTGTTCTTTTCTCTTCTGACCAGAAGTATAGAAAGAACTGTACAGAAAACAAAAGGATAACACCAGAAAAACTTGAGCTGTGTATATCTCTGCTTTGCCTAGTCTCCTGTCAAGATATCATTTATTGCCCATGATATTAATTTGAGAAAAAACACTTCAAGAAATTTGTAAACAAAAATACAAAGAATGAAGAGGTCATTCTATGATCAAAATAATTCATCTCTGTGATTTTGACAAGTGATATTGGACAAACAAAATGCTTTTTAAAAAAAGTTGGGCTTGCCTTAGTTATTAGTTCATGTTAGCCTAAAGTTTCCAAAATATCCTCTCCTGCTGTAAAAATAAGACTAGACTAAAACAAGTGCCACTTTATTTTCCAAATATTCATTTGTTTTCTAAATATTCGTATATTCTCTCCCCTTCTAAGTGATAGATGCTGGTGGTGAACCACTGCTTGTGTTATGTGGCTTGGTAGCCACTGCTTTCTCTTGCTAGTCCTATTAAATGGAAGAATTTCTAACGTTTCATCCTCAAGATGAGGGCTTGCCTAGCTACTACTTATATTGTCTTGGTTTCTTATATATAGCCTTAAATATGATTCAGAAGTGTCATCATATTGAATTTGCATTTTTAAATGCATGTAAGAACCAGACAGTTTTACAAGAAGAGTGGAGTATCTTGGTACAGAAGGTTATTCGATGATTCCCTTGCCCAGTTAAGCAATTCAAGCAAATCCAGATAATTTGTCCTAGAAACGAGGTTATTTTTCTCCAACTGAATAGGAACTCTTTCTTATTTTTGTTCAAAAGTGCATTCTAATCTTCTGTTTTGGAGCATTTAGAAAGATACAGTTGTCTCAGTGTTGAAAGGAATGGAAGACAAAGCTGACAACCCTTTTGCAAGCCCCTTACTGTCCGTCTCCAGACACAGTGACATTGGCACAGACAGGGTTTGTCACCCATAAATTTACAGCTTATTCCAGTCGCTTCATAAATTGACTAAATTTTTTGAAGGAAAAAAAAATATAGGTGTATAAAATACCCAGTTACAGGTTGTGTTCTATTTAGCCCTTGATTGAAACGTATTGCTTCTTAGTATCTTTTAGCTATGAAAATTATAATATGGAACAGAGATTAGAATGAAATTATCATGGCTAGAAGGCATTTACTCAGTGGTGGCAGCCACATAAACCTGGGTCCTGAGAATGATGATAATACGTTAGGGTCTGCATGCCCAATATTATTGCCGTACATTATGTATGTTTCATTTATACTATTTCGCACACACCAGCAACGCTGACAGGTAATTACTCTCTGCGCCAATGAACAGTTATCAGCACCACCGCTGTTTATTGCTGGAATGAAGTGCGCTTGTCAGTCAAGGTCACTTGTTTGTGTGTCCTCTTTAATAGTTCCTTCACAGTTGTTGAACTTTGCATGCAGTTCTTATTGCAGGGTTCCTGGAGGTTACTTTACTGCGTAATGTGTTTCTGGTGTTATCAAAGTCACTTGTATTTATCACTTTAATTGATAAACAACTAAGTCTCAGGAAGCAGAGCCAAAGATGTGAAAAAGCATATTTTGCTAGTCAGCTGATCGCAGGAGGCGTTCAGTAATGAATGACCTCAAGAAGATGCATTTCACACAAGCCCTCTTAGGTTGTGATATGCAGACAGCCTGGGCTAGGAAAATTTCATTTCATAAAAAGAATCTTAATTTTAGCCACTGATGGATACTGACCCAATTTCTTCAGTACTGCAGACTTAGCATGTGAACCATCTAGAGGTGTTTTTCTTTGTTCATTTCTTAGGCCATGCAGAGGTTATTTTCATGCTTAGTATGCTTATGAAATGGGCTAAATCCATTTGGTTTGACTTAAAACCAGTCATGTTTATTTTTTAGATATGTGCCATTAAACCTCCCTTTACCGTAAAATATATTATCAGCCGAATGCTGGTCCTCCTCATTGTGTTAAAGCACCAGTCTTTTTCCAAAATGAATATTGCATGGTGTATTTTTGAGAATAAAAATAAACCCAGTGCCATTGTGTTGATCTCACGCAGCCTGTAATTTCATCTGTTATAAAATAAAGAGAATGGTTGATCATTTTATTTTTGTTTGTTAGCTAGAGTGCTTTATTAGAAACTGGAATAACCTCTAGGATATAATAATTTATCCAGTCAAGATAACTGAAGCTATTTCCTTAAGCCTGTGATCAGCTTGAGTTTGTGTGTTGGGAGATTTATACTGCCGTTGCTTATTACCGAAGAAACAGTTAAAAAGGATTTATGGTGGTGTACGTTATGTGTGTGTCTGGAATTTTTGTGTATTTAACTTCTCTCCTTGCCTATCTCTGCTCTTTCCTCTCTTAACAGAGGAATTACACCTACAATTAAATGCAAATTTTATTCAGGCATTTAAGCAGAATCACATTCATTCATTAAACCAAATGATTCTTTATTTGAAAAAAGTATATCAGCACATGGTGATATCACACCCTGCTTACAAGGGAGTCTACTTCTCTGTCGGTGCAGAAGTTTAGTATTTCATTACTAAAAGATTAAACTATACCAAAAGGTGCCTGGTGACCGTGAATGTTTTAGTTAATTTGATTATGCCCATAAAAAAGAATTTAATTCCATAGCAGCTACCGGGTCTTATGCTGGCAGTGTGGTTCCGGTGCATTATAGGACTGATCTTGTCCTAGGAGAGGCTGAAATTGCCATTAGGGCGAAGCATAGGGGAAGAGATGAGCATTTCGGTTTAGTGGTGAACCTAGGTTAACACCGCGCCTCGACATTTTCAAAACGCTTCCTTTTCTTAGTTCTCAGTTACCAGAGTGTTACAAAGAAAGGGTTTTGATCTCATGTAGATAGCATAGCATTAATTACCCTGACACTAATTAAACTGCATCAAACAAATACCACCGTGTTCCTCAGGGGGACAACAGAAGGCAGTTTAAAATAATTACCGGAGCTTCATGCATGTGTGAAGTTTTCATTACTCTTAGGACACAAGCAGAAGAGATTTGGTATCATTAAAATAGCCACCCTTTCGTGATTGCAGCAGCAACAACAACAAAAGCGCCTAAAATCTCCTCGGAGCATATTGACGTCTAAATGGTGGTGCCTTTACTTTTTGAGAATGGTAACTTTGCCTTAAGAATTGGAAGTCTGTGAGGCAGGAACAGGTGTTCCCGTCACATTCTGGTATGATTATGTATTAGCTTATGTTTGTCAGACCATTTCATTAACCACCCACTGCTATCACATATACATATACTTTGTTCTTTCTCAACCATGAAATGAAATGCATATATCTTCACTAATGCTTGCTATCAATGTAAATGAGAAAAAGAGGCTTATTACCAATCGTGGCTGCTATGGAGGCCCCACACCTTTGTAGACTTACAGGTAATAAACCTCTTTTGTAAGTAGGACACAAAATATATTGAGTTCTGCCTATCTGAAGAAATGATGGTCTTGGCCTACTTCTGAGTAATAGTGCATTCTACACAATATAGATACAAGACAGTAGGGCTGTTTTCGAGCAAGCTCCTGTCAGAGCCAGAAGTGTTTATTTTTGAAACCTGTTGTCATACTGCAGGTAAAAAATAATTTTGCTTTTATAGATCATAGACCTTTTCTGCCACTGGACAAGTGTACCAGATCAGTGGCCACTATTCTTGAGATCTTTGTGATGTAAGTTGCTTAAAAAAGAGTGATGTCAAAATTTCTCAAGTCACAGCTAAGGGAAACATCCCTGGGATGGTGTGACCGATAGTGTTACCATGTTAGGGACAGTTATGGTGCCTGTGGAAGTTGCCCACATTTGATTCTTCTTTCAAGTGTGTGTGTGTGTGTGTGTGTGTGTGTGTGTGTGCAGGTCTGCATGTGGTGTGTACATGTGTGTGTGTGTAATGAGTTACATTCATTCTCCCCACATATACATGCACAGTGGAGTCCACAGTCTCATCCTCACAATATCACTTATTCTGTTTATTTCTGTGGCCAGTGAGCATTAGGAATGCAGTTGCCTGGGTCTGAAGAACAGGTGACGGTCACCTTCCCTGAACTGTGTCAGAAATTAAAATGGGAGAGTGGTCATTTCCAGACTTAGGCAACTCATATTTCATTCCATGAATGACTCTCTGAATATGATTATGGAGTGGTTCTGCATATGCAGGACTGTATATCATAAGCTATTTATTTTTTAATTTCTTATGAAAGCAATAACTTAATGGAATTATTCATTATAAGAGTTTCCCACTAATTTTTTGAAATTAAAATAATACCAGATATTTTAGGAACATAGCACTAAATCAGTATTTTACATTGATACACTAAGCAAAAGAGGTAAAAAATCATTGTAGAAGAATGAAAAATTAATCCAGTTGTAGAAATTTGATGTGCACAAAAAATATACTTTGTTCCATAATAGCCAGATGGTTTGTCCTATTTCAGGCAGATAGTGTCTTCATAATTCTCTCTTGAATGTCATTGGTTTTAACTGGCAGATAGTATCTACTATTAGAATTTTCCTTATTCCTGGATGATCTAAAGTATATTTTTGGAATATTTGAATGATCATACTGTACACCAAGAAAATTTTTTCATTACACTTAGCTCATACTCAAAAAAGTGTTTATATAATTTTAAAAAAACCTCTAAAAATGAACAGTTCTTTTGACATGATGTTGACAGAAGTCACTTTGATGTAGTTTAGAGTCATGAATTTTCTATCTGTTCCATTTTTCCTGAGGCTCCATCAACTCAGACATCCTGATCTGTCACTTTGCAACTCTTTGTGAAGGCCTTGACAGATAGAGGTTTTGACAAGTGCTGGACATCAGCAGCAATTCAGAATAAGCAGTGTATATTTCTCCAGGTAAAGTGACAAAATGTCTAAAAGCGTCAGAGGAACTGTGCAGTCTTCAATCATATCTAATATTCTAAAGCAAGTCTCTATTTATGTTCTGTGCTTGGGCATTGTACAGTGGCTGAGATTTAAATTCTGTTGCAACAGAAGAAGAGAGGGCTTTTGCCTTGTTTATGAGTGTTTATGATATTGAAAACATGGGTCACTAGAAAAATCCTTTAAATTTTTATTGAGTGATTAATGGCACTAATAATATATGGGACAGGAATCTTTAATACTGTGACATACCATTATGCATTCCATTGTGTGTCTGCAGTATAAATTTGAGAAATTCTACTTGATGAAAAACACTTTTCTCACGCTACCCTCAGAGTTCATGGTTCAGAGTTCCGCATATGGGAACTTTCACTGAATGCTAATTTTACCTGTGGGCAGGCCATTTAGTTTTCAGACATGTCGCATCTTTCCTGGTTATACTCTCTGTCCATGACCATGTAATAAAAATAAACATGGTCTCACAGGTTGAATGTGTTGTTCTCTTCATATAATTATTTTGTGTCTGTGTTCGCTCAAGAAACAGCTGTTGAAAGTTCAGTGGATGCAAAATGGCACAGCCCGAAGATGTTCTTCATCACTCAGCTCACTCTCTTCTGACGTGATACCTCCTGGCAGGGCTGTGTGGTGAACTCAGCTTCTTTGACAGCCATCAGTGCGACTGACCGGTGCTTTCAGATTTCCTAATGAAGGGAAAGAGTGGGAAAGAATTCCATAGCTTAGTTTTTTTCCTCCTGCTGCTGGAGTTAAAGCTTCTGCCAACAGCCATCTAAATCAACACCATGCCAACGTGCTCTGGAGACCTAAGGTCACTCCAACATCTGGCCCCACTGTCTGTTCCTTTCAGATTTGTCACTGGACAGCATCTGCTGTGGATTCTATCTCAACCTCTCTTTGATCTCTCTGACAGTAAAAAGAAGCTTCTATCACCCATCATGCCTTACAATTTAAGAACATTTGTTTTCAAAAGTATGGGACATTGGAAAACTGGTGGGGTTTTATGGGTGATTTTCTGCACCCTTTATTTTTAAGTAGAACATCCTGTTTGACATGGGAGTGGGCTGAGGTGGTTCTACTTGTCATTTTCCAAAATATTGTCACAATGAAAAAGTCTAATATATGGAAACATCTAGTCTTGGTGAGCCTCATCTTATCCCTTATGGTCAGTATTTAAGGAATAAAAGTGAGAAGCACCAACTATTCTTACTTTTTTGTTTGTTTTTATTGACTGCGAAGAGTCCATGTTAACTTGTCTTATTCTACTTTTCTGACATTTCTGTTAGTGGCTGAGTGTCTGCCCACTTGGAACATGTAGGACGGTGTGGGGATGCTACATAACTTCTAGGTAAACATTGATGAAGTTTAACCAGCTGGGAAGTGAAACCTGTAGAATGTCCTCTCCAGCAGGAGTTGTTCAAGTCTGCATATTGGCTGGATAGGGCACCAGCGCATTCTTCTGTGCTCAGTTCCTCTTAATTCCTGCAGCCCCCTGCCCCCCGGGTGGAGTCCTACTGATATCTCCAATCTGGAGTTCAAACTCAGGAACATGGTGAATACCTACCTGCATCAGGTGCCTCCCTAGTTCCTGGTCACGTAGAAGTGCACAGACAGACACGCTTATTCTCAGAGTTTACAATCTGCTTTGGTAAGCGCGGCTTGGAAATGTTCATTTCATGAAAAAACTCAGTGATTCAGAATATATTTAGCCTTCTCCAACCCAATGCTGTATTTATATGTGAGCGTAATTATGATCTCTCACAGGTATGATTGTAACAAGATTTTAATTCTAATTTAAATCAGATGTCAAGATACTTAGAGATTGTAATGCATTCTCCAGTACCTAGCATAGAACCTTGTGGTCAATACATGCTTGGGGAGAAAATTTGAGGTTTTCTTCTAGTTCTATTCATTTTCCAAAAAATTGGTACTTTCCTTTTATTTTTGTTTACCCTTCAGGAAATTATAACAGTAGATAGAATCTTTTCTTCAGAGTAATTTAACTAAAACAAGGACTTGTTTTTATAGACTTTGCCTCAGTTTTCAAAGGAATTTTTCTCATGTATTATTCTTCACAAAAATCTCAGAAATGCACAAGGAAATCAGAGTTCATCTGTTAAGTCCACAGTAACTAGGAGAGCAATAGGGCCAGAAATCCACATATATTTTTGTAATTATTAATTTTTAAATTCTTTTACTACATAAAAAGATTCTTTAGGAGCTAGTTTCATCAGTGAACACATGCTTTTGAAAGTGCTTAATCACTATCATGTAAAAGGATATAAGTGCAATGATAAGAGTGAAACTCTCACGCGGGTGTGAGGACTTTCAGTCACGAGGCGCGCCTGCATTCACCCTGAGAGGAAGAAAACTGGCACACCAGGACCTTCTCTCTGCAATTCCACGTAGTTCAGAAAGATGACGTGCCAGGGACTGGCTTCCCCTCGCCTCTTCTGCTAAGTCCGGGATGAGCAGTTCCTTTGAGCTCTCTGGTCCTCAGGGTTTAATTTCTCATCTGAAAAAAGGTCTGAGGATTCAATGGCAAAGTAATTTATATACAGTGTTTTTGCTTTGAAGTTTATGGAGATGCCACATATATCGTGTCATCTCTTTTAAGCTGGACTTTCGGCCTGATACTTTAGGAATCGGTAATTTCACCGGAAAGGTTAAATTTTTTACCATGTTGAATAACATGGAATCTCAGGCATTGGAATGTGATCTCAAAGCAGGTCATATCTGCTTTCGAAATGATTGACCTGTGGAAATTCAGCGCCCCAAGTAAGTGCTAGTGTTTGTAAAGAAACATCATAGAGTAATTATTATTGCAGAATAATAAATAAATTTGGTAATGGATCTTCTTTGTTCTGAACATTTAGCATTAAAATTGTAGAAGAGTGAGTTAGTGTTGAATAAATTATAAAGATTATCGCTATCTTATTTACCACGTGTTAAATAATGGAAGAATAGAATCTACACATTGCCTTAAATTTACATATAATTTCTGTCTTTGAAACACTGTAAAATTGTGAGTCAAAAGTTTTATTTTCCTTCAAAAATAGCCAGTTTATAAAAGATGACCTTTTTTGTCAACAACCAGTGAATTTACCTAAATAGATTTGGCCACTAGAGGGAGTCTACATTGTCTTGAATGTCGAAGAAACCCAACAGAACAGGAAACAGGCTGTTTGAAAGTGTTGATAACACACCGTTGTCTATTGTCCACATCATATGCCTAGAGAATCTCGTGTTAATCATACTTAACTTCATCAGGTCCATTATTTTGAAAAAAGAAAGAAATTTACCACCATAGTTGATTTTGTTCTTTAAAGAATTGTAAAACTTTCAAAAGCTGATGAAAATTTAAAGTGCTTCTAACAGAGACAGCGACTTAGCAGTTGGAAAGAACATGAGGAATTAAAGGACATGAAATGGTGACAGCATGCTCACTGCAGTGTTAGGGCTCATGTAACCTAGATGAGAGTCTCTCCCTCCCTCACCCTCACCTCCCAGGCAGCCGGTGCAGGTGCCCCGGCTTCTAGCATCATGACCTGTTGGAGTGCATCACGCCTAACCTGCTGGGGCCTCCTTCCCAGGTGGGAGGGTAATTGGGTCTCATGTCTAGTCAGCCCTTAGTGCCTCTTCTGTGGCTGGCAGACAAGTGGCTCTGTGTGTGTGTGTGTGTGTGTGTGTTTCACAGAGCAGCTTTATAAATGAGGAACTGGACTGGAAACATCTGCTCTTTCACCTCTGGGAGGGCAAGGAAAGCCGTTCCCTTCTCGGGGTGGCTGGTGTCCAGTCAGCAGCATGTCATGAAAGAGGTCACATTTTTAAAATTTCAAGTTTTCAGTAGGGCCCTTGGTTTTGCTTTAATGTCATACTTCACACATTATTGGTGTTAGATTTCCTCCACTTCTAGGGTGTTTCTCACTACCCTTGTGCTCAGAAATCAGCCAGAGGATCATGGGACGGGGAGTAATGGAAACTGTCAATGGCTAATATATAATTACATGTAACTTTTTGTTGTTGGATTTAGACGTTGGTTATCTTAGGAATTGTCGAAAGGCATTATGTTCCTCCCAAATAAATCTGACCCAGAAAGGCCTGGCTAAGTGGCAGAGCACAGTGCTTCTCAAACTACTTGTAGTGATAGACCAGTTCTTTTGTTGTGGATTAACATGTCTTTATAATACATTAAAGGTAAATGACTAGAACAATGAAATGAAAAGCACTTTAAATACTACCTAATACCTATTTTTTAAAATTATTTTCAACAGACGTGAAATTACTCTGTAAAAATGCTCTAAGAGTTTCTAAACACTTCCTCTTTCTCATAGCCCAGTGTAGAGCGGCACACACAGTGCCAACTCAGCTTGGTGCGTTGACCTGCTGTGGCCCTAATAGAACATTCTCATTTTCACTGTGCCTCCCCACCTTCCTGGTGATCCCATCAGAGAACAGGGAGAACCTCCCTAGCCTGCAAATTTGAAATTTAAAATGCTTTCAGATCTGAGTTTTTTGTGTACCAAATAGAAAATCCCACTCCTGATCTCATGTGACTGATTCACAATTACAAATACTGTAAAAACGCACCTTCAGGGACTAGATATAAATATGGACATATAATATGAAACATGAATGAATCTTGTCACATGTGTGCAAATATTCCAACACCTGACAAAGTCACAAATCTGAAACACTTTTTGTTCTACAGCATTCCGATAAGGGCCATGCAGCATGTTTTGCCTTTTGGGTAATGAAAACTCCATCTCTCACAGAACTGCCTTATGGGTTTTTTTTGCCTGTCTGGAGCAAGGGAATATTTTCAAGGTTTTTCTTGACCTGAACGTAGGGTTGGTGTAAACAGTAAAAGCTGTCTGAAACATTGCAAGGCAGAGTTGCTAAGTGTTGTTTTAACAAAAATAAGCTTTCAAATGTTTGACCTGAAGCATATAATTTTGTTGCAGATGATATTTTCTAGATACCTTGCACTACAAAAGGCTCAACATTACATTGTTTTTTTCCTTACAAGTTTGGGGCAGAGAAGAAGAAACTGGACAGTTCAGTAAAAAAAGAGTAGAATGAACACACTGTCTTGTTTTTTTCAGTTGCCCTTTTGAAATAGAGCTGATGGTAATTTTGTCCTCCGAATCTTAACACATTTTGAGGACAGATTAGCTAAACAAACACACTGGTCTAGGAATCAGGAGACCTAGTTAGCATCGTGTTCTTATTTACTAGCCATATGGCCTATACCAAATCATGTTAAACCTCAATTTTCTTTTCGTAAAATGGGAACACTATGATTTCTCTGTCTTCCTCACAAGATTACTTGCTGGGAAGATCAAATTAACTAGTCAGTGGGTTTTAAAAACCATCAAGCATGTCACCCATCCACACATATATGTGTATGTGTGTATGCGTATGTGTGTATGGAATGAGCCGTCATTTTTTCTTAAACATTTGGTTTTTTTTAAGTATACATTGTAAGTCTGTTGTTAATTGATTGAAATTTACAGACCTACACAGCAGGTCTGATTTATATGGTCTCTATTTGTGACCATTTACCTATAAGCAACATATTGTGTCACTAGTGTAAGAACCTGAAAGAGTGAATGAAAACTAGGAGGTATGACAGACATGGTGAAATGAAAGAAAAATCCTCAAAAGTAAAGCACAACTGGGGTGTGGGAAAGGAGAAGGAAAAGAAGGGGAAATTCTGTATGTATGTATACACGGGATAGCTAACAGTTGTACTGCTATCTTCTATTGCTTTACTGAAAGGAACAGTTAGTGATTACTTGTGTGATCAATCTTGCATGTCTGTATTTGTTTTCCTGAGAAACTACTTTGAAGATAGCAATAGTAATATGATGATTGTTAATTTCCTACCACTTTGTCTGTAACTCTGTGTTGTTTGTATTGTTCTTATGCTATTTTGTAAAATGGATGTCTGTCAATATGTTTTCTTTCTTTTATTTTTAAAACAAAAAAAATTTACAGACCTACATATGTTTTTCAAATTTTATTTTAAAGATTAAAAAAACTAACAAAACAGTAATGAAGACAAAATCAAAACAACACAAAAAGAACAAAAATGATACATGACCTCAAAACAAAATGATAGGAATTAACAATGGCTGCTACATTACATACTGTCAGTCCACCAGATGTAAGAATGTAACGTTGATCACACAATTAAAGACAGTAACAAGTAATAAAAAAAAAATAACATTGGAAATGATGCGGAGCTTCACCATCCAAGATGGTAGGAGTTCAACAATGGTTCTCATACTGCATATTGTTGTTTTCAGATCAGTCATTCTGTTTACCAGATTCAAGCATAAAAAATTGGTCAAGAAAAAAGAAAATACCACACTGCTAGTGTTCCTATAACTTTACACGGCTCTTTGTATCTTTAGTTTAAAATGTAGATGATAAACCTAAAATATACCAAATAAAATTTATTTTGAGAAAAATCATTTAAATACCACCTCCCAGGTGTAGCCTTACTTGCCCAGGGGTGGTTAGCAGTGTAGCGCTCAGCTTGCAGATCTGGGCAGAAGGGAATCCTGCCCCTGAGGGCTCAGTGCCACGGCCACTGTTCTGTCCTCACTAACTTGCATGCATATCTCACAGGGACATGTGAACACACACATGTGCATGCGTACAGGCATACATGTACATATACTCACACGTACATTCGTGTGAGTGCGCATATATCTCAAGGGCCGGATGCTCAGCTATCTCCCTGCAGCCATTGCCAGGCCTGCGCTTTCTGCGTGACAATGCCCTGTCATCCCAGTTATGCTCCACAAATGACCATAGCCAGCTTCCTCTGGAAGACAGTGATTGCAAATGAGATCACAAGGTCACTGCCCTGAGAGCAAAGAAGCAGGTGGTCTCCATGCTGTGACGCTTGGCAGAACCTCGTTCCGACCAGCCTTTTGGTCCCTAAGGAGACAGATTTGAACTGTTTGACTTCAAATGTGAAGTTCTGGAAATTGAAATAGAAAAGTGTATTTCATCCTCGTAAACTGAAAAAATCTGTGTTAGTCCCTGGAAAAGCCACTTGTGGCTTTAGAACAGTTTGGAGAATTGCAGAACATCTTTCACTCATTCTTACATCATTCACACATTTATCAAGCAGTTACCATGTACCAGGGTCAGTGTTTGGTGCTATGTAGGCAGAAATAAGTAAATAAATCTGGGTCCATGTTCTTATTAAAATGCAGATGATTATAATTCAGTGTAGAAATGGCTTCAGGAGAATGTTCCTTCCTCTGTCTTTGAACTTGATCAAGTCACAGGCAGAAGGTTAAATTGGTGAGCAGTCAAGACCTTCCCAGTCTCAAGGCTCTGAAGATCCCATGAGTGTTGCGCTGGTGTTAGCAGCAGACTAGTTAGTCCCTCAGGGCACATTCAAATGGAAGGTGCTTTTTGTACCATTGAATTACCTACTACGTCTCAGGCATTGGGGATGCAGTAGTAAGCAGGAACAACCCTAGAGTTAGTGCTGAAAAGGACTTTGCAGGCCATTCACATTCCACCTTTAACTACCACCTGGTATATTGTAGATTCTGTGTGCAGTGGGACCCCTGTGTTTCTAGAGGTCTGTTTGACAGTGGACTGGAGTTAGGGGTTAGGACAGGAGGTGATGGGTATCCATTTGCCTTCACCTGCCCTTATATCAGAGCTTTTAAGTGATCACTAAGCCAGTTTAGTATCCCTATATTATTTACTTAATGGTTGAATTTATGTTGATAAATGAGAAAATTTAAACATTTGGTATATACCCCCTTGATAAATGTTTATATGTCAATTTAGGTCTTTTGAAACCTTTTAAAAGCCACAGGTGTTATTACAGAACGTTGAAATTATTTTAAACCATTGTGTAGTGGATTGATAACTGGTGGTCAACTTATAATTCGCAGCTGAACTGAGTCAGCGTGGTGCTGGCTGTGGGAGGCCCCCCTGGGGACTGTTGCCAGCAGCAGAAGAGGCAGAACTGGAGGAGGAGAAAAAGGCTGTTGGAACCGGTGGAAGCTGTAAGGGGCTGTTGGTTTTTCGGAGGCACTCAGCACACTGGCTTTCCTGATGAAGTTGGCTGTTTTCATCCTTTGAGGAGCTTGGGACCTTGTTGGCACTGAGAATGGCTTTGGTTTACTTTGGGGAGCTCTGGTCCTCACTCTGATCATCGCTTCCTGGCTCTGGAGGGGAAGAAGGTGAATAGCTCAGGCTCCTGAAGAAACCTGCTATGTTGGCTTCCCTGATGGGAACTCAGCCATCTTGATCACTGGAGGAGCTTGGGACCTCACTGTTGCTCAGGGTGGCTGTGGCACCCTTCAGGGGAGCTCTGGTTCTTTTGAGCATCACTTCCTGGCTCCGGAGCAGATCCCTCAGCCTGCTAGTACAGATCTTTATCCTGCTAGCACAGACTTGCTAGATTCCACCACTGACATTTGGGCCTTCCAGTGCAGATCCATGAAACAGACCTGCATGAGATGTTGTCGTGGGCTCTGGGCCTGCAGTTTGACTTGTGGGAGGCATTGTTATGGGCTCTAGGCCTTCAGCTGGACTCATGCAGGACATTTCTGTGGGACCCAGATCCTCAGCTGGATTTCTTGGTCTTAGTACATGGACAGATTCCTGCACTGTTTTGTGTAGCATTCTTTGGTTGACTATTATAAATAATCATATAAAATATGTGGCCTGTATTATATTGCTCCCTTTGCAAAAATAGCCCCAAACCAACACACATCGATGGGACTCTGAGCACTGGTGCTGTGGAACTCCCGCTGCCCTCACTGTTTACCGCCAAATAGTTCCTGTCCCAAGTGGCCAGAGCACAGGGCTGCTCATCAGTGGAGAAGGAGGTGGTGTGAAGTCTGTGCACAGCGACACATGTGCTGTCCTCTCATGCCCCGAGTACAGTGTTTAGTTCCATTTCTTCCTGGGAGGCATAAAACCAATTGCTTATGTGCATGTTTAAGCCACAAAAATATCTTGGTGGAAAGCGAATGTCTGGGGATATTTGTATCCATATCCCACAGTGGAGTTAACAAGAAAATTAGTTAAAGGAGAAGCATAAGCTTGGTTGAAATATTTTTTTCCATTTTTCAAGTTATATTTTACATAGTTTGAACAGAGCAAGTCTCACATATTTTTTCAATCATGGTTCAAACATATATAGTATTTGAAATGTAAATTATTCCTTCAGACTGGTGAAGAATAATACATTTTGTCTGTTTTAACCAGAGCTTTCTAAATAGGTCCAGGAAAAAGAAATTGCAGATTACAGCGGCCATACAGGCTCTTGACTTCAGATTGGGCTGCAAATAAAATTAGCTCTATTCTCTAAAAAATATATACAACTTCTGGCTCTGTTCATTTTTTAAAAAATGGGCTGTTTTATCATGAACATGGGGAAAAATTGCCATCAAATAACTGGCTCATTTTACAGAATATACTGTTGGGACTTTCTTTTAGAATCAGATTAGCATTATATCCTTTATATCAAGATATAATTCTCTGTCTCCATCTCTGTCTCTGTCTCTCTGTCTCTCTCTTCCTCGCTCACTTTCTATATAAGGGGAGCATAACATTTTGGTGTGGTAGATACAAACCAGTACTTTATTTGAAGCCTTTCCAAAAGAGTGGAGATACTACTAGCTGAAACATAGAATCAGATACAATAATTGTTTTCCTGAGCTACGGACCCGTTAAGAGTTGTATATAATCTCTAGGAACAAGGGATATTTCAGTAGGGACCAGCTGAATTTATAAACAGTAGTGCACAGGAAAGGATATAACATACTGTTCCTGGGACTAGAAAGTTTTTATATGTGCCTGGAAATGTCTGGGTATACGATGGTGCTCATGATTCATGTCAGTGAAGTCGGAGCTTTGTGTGGATGCCTTTGTGAAAGAATTCAGTTACTAATGTGCCTGTCTCTTCTTTAAGAAAACCCAGGAAATAAAATTGAATTTGCAATTTAGCTTTATGTATTTAGAATTTATATAGGTATTTACTTCATCATTTTTTAAATTATGAGTTCCCATGGGTATGATAAATATAACTTACATTTTAAAGTTTGATATTCATACAGACTTTTAAAATTTTATTTGAAAAGGTATGCTATATATTTAGAAACAAATTAGAATGTTTTAGTGGATTTTTTTACAGGCCGGGGATTAAATCCAGGGCCTTGTACATGGTGGACAAGGTCCCCACCACTGAGAAAGCCCAAGAATATTTTCAAAAGAAAAGAAAATTAGACTCTGCACTAGTATATAAAACTAATTTAACATTAGGACAGAAGTGGAAGGATCTTTAAACATAATGACAGACACCTCCATTTATTTGTAAGTCCACAATTTTTAGCACCAGAGCCTAGAAAACTGAAATCCAAGAGATTGGCACCTAACTGAAGTTGGACACGTGAAAACTTACAGGGAGGGAGGGGGTACATTGTAAGTCTTGATAGCTGTCTTTTTTTTTCATTTAATGTACCTTTGACATCTAGCAATGTGCCTAACAAATACTTGTTTGTTTGTTGTTCTTTTTTTTTTTTTTTTGGTACTGGGAATCAAACTCAGGACCTTGCACTTGCCAGGCAGGCACTTATGCCACTGATCTATATCCCTGTTGTGCCTAACAAATATTGTACATTAAATAGGTACTCGTTGGAGCTGGGGATATAGCTCAGTGGAATAAGCACCTGCCTAGCAATCACAGGGTCCTGAGTTCAATCCCCAGTACCGCCAAAAAAAAAAAAAAAAATAGGTACTCGTTGCTAAGAAATTAAATGAATGAAAAAAGAAGGGAGGGAGGAAAAATGGAACAAATGGCTTGAAGCAAAAATGTTCAGAAGCTAATTTGGGTTGTTTTTGTGTAGTAATTGAAGTCCCTGTGCCTATCCCAACTTCCAAAGCTTTGTTCAGACAGGTAATGCAGACAGAAAAGTGGAAGTTGGAAGTAGCCTGAGGGACTTCTGCGGAGCCTTTCTGGGTACAAGAATGCAGATTGACTGTTGAGTTTTATGGACAGCTATTTGTGTTGTCACCAGAGCTGTCCCTGAGCCAGGAAATGAGTTTTATGCTTGTTACCAGGGCTGAAAGCAGAAGACGAGTGTGTGAGTGGTACTGTTACTCAATGTGCTTGTATGTGTAACAACATAGGGTTAGAGCCCCCCAGATCGAGGAGATGGTTGGGAGGGGAAACGTGACTTGCAGTGTGCTCTCAATGCCTGCGGAACTGGCTCTGTCTGCCTCCCAGTGCTACTGACTTTAGTCAGCCCAGGAGTCAGACTAGAGAGAATCTTGCAGACAACCATAGTTACACCCATGGCAGCAAGAGACATACTACAGCTAGAGAAAATGTCTACCACGAGGGAGACGTTTAGGATTTATTACTCTTTTCACAGTACTGAAAGCAGGTGGAGCTGTTTTCCCAGCTAGCAGAGTAACACTCACTGGAGGAGTACTTCTACTAACCAAGGAACAATTTCTAAAGGGAAAATTTACGTGTTTGAGCAGCCCGTTATATGCCACATGCTTATAGAGGCTATCCTCTTTTCTGTTTTGTTTTTCTTGGGACATTTTACAATAGTTTTAATTGTGATGTAGCTCTCACACTATAAAATTTACACTTTATTTATCTTCTTTTTGGGTACTAGGAATCAAATTCAGGACCTTGTGCTTTCCCGGCAGGCAGGACTGTGCCACTGAGCCCAAGTTTCCCCTTTTAAATTGTACAGTTTCTAGTATTTCACAATGTTGTGCAACTATCACCGCTACCTAATTCTGAAGATTTTCGTCACTTCAAAAATGAATGCTGTTAGCAGTTATTTCTCATCTGTCCCTCCCCTCACATCTAGAAAAGTACAAGTCTGTTTTCTGTCTGTATGGATTTACCTGTTCTGGACATTTTCCATGAATTAAATTATATGATGTTGAGTTTTAGACCCGCTCTTCTTTCACTCAGCATACTATTTTCAAGGTCTGTCCATCCATGTTTGAGTGTGTACCCTACTTCATTTTTATGGCTGAATAATAACCGATGGTGTGAATATACCACACTTGGCTTATTCACTGACTCATCGAGTTTGTACATCTGAACTGTTTCCAATTTGGACTGTTGTGAGTAATGCTTTTTTTTTTGGCAGTACTGGGGATCGAACTCAGGACCCTGCGCTTGCTAGGCAGGCGCTTATTCCACTGAGCTATATCCCCAGCCCCCGTGAGTAATGCTAATGGGAGCTTCGGGTACATGTTTTTGTATGGATGTGTGTTTTGTTTTCTGTGGCTGCATAACTCGAGGTGAAAACGCTCAGTCATGTGATAATTCTGTGTTTACATTTTCAAGGATCTGCCTGGCTCTTTTTCACTAGGATTCCCACCAGCACTGTAGATGGTTTCTTATTTCTCTGCATCTTGGCCAACAGCTGTCTTGTTCTCCTAATAGCAGCTGTCCTAGAGAGTGAGCAATGTTGTCTGCTCCAGGTATTGACTTGTGTCGGTGTAATGACCAGTGATACTGGACATTTTGTGTACTGACTGGTCCTTTGTACAACGTTCTTGGAGAAGAATGTGTAGGACTCATTTTGCTTGTAGTTGTGCAGTTGTGTACTTAGGAGATAAAAAATTAAGGTAAAGTTCATTCAGTCCACCACCAGATATTTGTTGAACTTGTTCTTTGCGCCTATTGGCAACTGCTTGGGAAGGTGCCATTTGTATGTATTTCTGAGTTTGATCATTTCTGAAGCCTAAAAAAACTTTGAATCCCAGTTGCAGCCACACACATTTTTAAAGTAGCATCCTTTCGGTGTATGTGTATCATGTGAATACATTAGTTCAGCATAATTTTTGCTGTTTAGAGAATCTATTAATTTATTTAATTATGTAATCTTAGTAACAACCAGTAGTCAGTGTTGTTATCATCTCCAAGTTACAGATGAGGAAGCTGAGGCGAAAAGAGAAGAGAGCCCACTCAGTGTCACGCAGCTAGTAAAGCGATAAGCTTCCGCACCTCTTCCTTGAAACCACTGTGCTCTGGTGCTCCTCTTATGTTACACGGTGTCATCCCTGCTGTTTTGGGGATGAGGCTTGCATAAGCACTATCATGCGTTCATTTAACAAGTAGCTACTGAGTGCCTGCCCTGTGTCAGTCATAGCGCCCTGCACTGCGGCAGCGCCGGTGAAGAGGCTTGGCAGAGCCTCGCCCTGATGGGACTCACATCTGACACGAGACCCCTGTATGCAGACACCTGCTACTATAACAGGATAAAGGGAGAGAGATGACAGTGAGCGTGACGTAGGAGGTAGATGGAGGGTGAGTAAACAACTGAGATACATGAGCAGGGAATAGAAAAGCCAGACAGAGCAAAGACACCTACGTCAAAATGACAATCACTCTGTCCCCCCAAGACCCCCGGGCATGGGCAAAGCCAGAAGTACACAACCCTGACCTGTGTCTGACCATGGACGCTTTGGTGTGAGCCAAGCCAGGTACCGCCATGAACCATGACTGTTGTCAGTCCCCAACTGTGGATTCTCCTATTAGCCAAGGACCTTAAGAGCTAACGCCTGCCCCTGTAAGGGCTGGGAGCACTTCCCCTGGGCCTGCTACCTCCCTGCCTTTATAAATCTTAATCCCATTACTCCTTTTGAGTGGCCTGCTCATAGACTCAGATGTCACAACTCCCCACCCAGTCATTCTGGGTACTAAGAACCTGAAACCCTTGTCTAGATGCCAAGAACCGGCAACATAAAAATAGTCATGCACTGTTTCTGACAGGGGTTCGTTCTAAGAAATATGTCAGTAGGTGATTTGGTGATAGTGTAAATACCCAGGAGTATATTTACGGGGTTAAGATGGCTACTGTACCACTGGGTAATGCAGCTTCCAAGGACCTGATCATATATGTAGCCCATTGTGGGCTGAAGCATTGATCTGCAGAGCAAGACTGTATTATTTTTCCATTGATTGATTGTAGGGAAACTGTAGCATCGGAGCCAACAGGGAAAGTCTTTTTAAAAAGAACATTAACAGCACAGACCTGGGTGGTACAATGTTGGGATCAAGATTGCTATAGAAAATGGGAATGGAGAAAGAATTAAAACACATGCACACAAGCGAAACCATACTTCCCATACATATAACATTATTAAATATTATTTAAAACTTTAATTTCAATCTCAGAAGCTGAGGAATAGTGAAACGTTGTAATGGTCAGGATCTGTTGCTTCAGTGGAACCACATTTCTGGCTAAATTGTCTGAAATTTGACATTCGTAACTGTCACCTCCTTGTTTTCTGTTTTTAATTGTTAAAGGGCCTATGTGGTGGTTTCTTATGAATACATTAAAGTCATAGACACTTTTATTATGGAAATGAAATAGCCTGGTCTTGTAGAATGCATGAGATCTGATTTCATATTTTTGACCTATGTAAACTAGAAGTATTGGGACTGTCCTGGGTTGGGCAGGAATCCTTATATTACCCTCCCAAGAAAAGTTAAGAACTAGGGGAACTCATCTAGGGAAAGTCCAAAGGAATGTACCAGCTAAATAAGAGTGCATTTGAAAGAAACGCCTAGTTGCTTAGGTGAACTAAAACAGGTATGGACAACACTGGAGAGAAAAACAAAGATGTGATGAAACAAAACTGTTTGTGGCTGGGGCAAATCTCCGTGGTAGAGAGTCTGCCTAGCTGCACAGAATCCTGAGTTCCATCCCCAGAACTGCCCCCCAAAAGGGTTAAGACAAGGGTCATGGAAAGGCTGTGAAAATAAGGGTTCATTTTTCTAATGGATACTACAATCCACTCTAACAGAAAAATTCAATGGAAAGTGTCTTTTTGCTCATGAAATGATATTCTACAAAATAGAATTAGGAAGGAGAAAGCAAGAAAAACAATGTTGAAAAACACATGATAATTTATAGTTAAAACAAAAAATAAAACAACCATCTCTGCTATTCACTAGATTGAGTCTTTTGCCCATGGCTTTTTAACAGCCCTGTTTCACTGATAGAAAAAAAAATTTGCAAAAGCAAGAAAATATGTGTAAAATTTGTTTCCATTTCTGCATAAAGGGAAGGACCCTTGCCCAGTCTGTAGGACTCCAGCAGCTTCCTTTCCCAGAGAGTTTTCTCCTCATTCCCTGTGCATCAGCCACTGTCGCTGACCAGTCAAGCAGTGCTGGTAGAAACCCTTATCCGCTTCCACAAGTCAGCTGCGGTGCTAAGTCTAAGCGTAAAACTTCTTTGGCTCCATGTTTTATCCTTCAAACTGACTGTTCAATGAAGGAATCAATGAATGAGTGAGTATATGGATGTGGAAAAGTTTTGCTATGAAACTAGCATTTTAATCTTAATGAAGTTTAATTTCAACAGGACGGTTATACAATTCAGAACATACATGGGCTGCTGTGTAATTGTGGCCAAATATTTCATAAGCATCTCCCACTCAGTTTCTAATATGCTGCCTTGCTTTTCAGAATCAGATACCACAGTCTCGCCCTTCCTCTCTCTGTTTAATAAAAGCATTTTCCTCCAATTCTGCAAGAGCTCTGACTGCTTGCGATAGGAAGGACCTGTACAGTGCTCACCACATGCAGATCAATCCCTTCTAAAACATCAACTACCAGCGCCCACACTGCAATCACTGTAGGTTCTCTTCCTCATTGCGTTTTTTTCTGTGTTCTTCTACGGATAGAGTGATCATTTCTAGCAGCAGCATTGTGGCCACATATTGACTGTTTTGTGCTGCTCTAAGTGTTGCCACATGTACTTCATTCTTCTCTTGTCTAAGATATTCCAGAAATTGACTCAGCTTTGCTGAGTGTGGTGAGATGCCCATCCTAGACCAATGAAGTTGGTCAGAGAGTCCATGGCACCTCCTCTGAGGATGATGGCTAGAGTGTCTACTAAATACTCTGTGAGTGTCCTCGGCATCATGACAGATGAACCAGGTTTGATTTGTTAGTAATATGTTGGTTTTGTTGTCGCAGAGAGGGTTTTTAATCTGCTATGTACTTTCTTTTGTTTTAATGACTTTACAGGATTAAGGAATTGGTCCTGAAAGAATTCTGCTAAAGAATAGTGTATACCCCCCCCCACTTAAGTTGCAGGTCAACGGATAAGTAATTTAGCAGCTTAGGGGAGCAGTAGATTCTCAGCTTTGGTTCCTGCAGGCTTCAGGGCTGAGGAAATGATATTCACTCATAATATACCCAAAGTGCTTCTGAATGAGTAGAGATTTGAGCATAGCATGGATTACATGTGTGGTAAGTTTCAATCACAGTCCCTGATTTTGAGTGCTACAAAGACAAGTAACCATTAAATGGGCAATGAAAACAACTTAAAGTTGTGAATTTAGGTCTGAAGTTTAAGTCCCCTAAGCAGAGAGAATTTAGGTGCAAGGTAAAAAGTATGAAGGCAGAAGGCCAAACCAGGGCAAAAGCATGCAGAAAAGATGGTAGAAACAGAAGAATTAGCTGGAATTATAGCTTAGTCATAGAAATCCTTAAGTTTCTTTCACATTGGGGAGAGAACCATGAAACACAATGAGTTGATTCAGACACTACAATAATGATAACACCTCTTTAACACTATCAAAAATTGTATATAAGGAAGTATGCTGGTTTATAACAAGTATCTTATTTGGCAGACCAGATGTTACACTTTATTTTAAAATGTAGATCCTAAAGTACATTTTTATGTAACGAAATCAAGAAGTGTGGTTACTTCTTATGCATTCCTTTCAGCATATAACCTTTGGGAATATTTTGATGAATTCTTAATTTTCTGACATGCAATGACTTTAGATTAGATTTTTAATGTGATGTGATATAGCTTTTATAGCCTGCCCTCAGTTGCTTGAGAACATTCTTGTGAGCTGTTAGTTCTTGTACTTGTATGTAATTGTCATTTCCTTGGGAATTGGCTAATCATCAGGAAATCATTCTTTTTTAAACCTTTAAATGAGCTATTTACCTCTTTTGTGTTTTATCATAAGAATTTATAGTTCTTATTTCGCTATTATTTCAGTGTTATGAGGTTTTCTGTGGCAACTTATATTCCAGCACTTCATTCTGATCAGCTTTAAAAGGTTTAGTTTTTTTCTCAGGACTTTTGTTTGTCTGGAGCGTATGTGAAGCTCTTTGTTCTGAACTAATGGGTGGTTAGGTTCGGAAGCACTACTTTGTTTTGCAGCGATTTTGTCACAGTGTATATTTTTCCCTGTAACTCCAAATATTGTATGCCTATTAAGCTTAATTCAAAACATACATGTAAATAAATTTTGTCTAGTGGGTTTTCTGTTAACATTCCCGAGTTTTTGTTTTAGCATCATAATGTAGTGCCTTTTACATTAGAACAAAAGCCCCCAAATGTCGGTTCATCAGCTGACAATACCAGTTTTGTCTCTTAATTAGAAAAGAGAATAAAGCTGTTTAGGGTGTCAATAAAATGACAGATGCATCATTAGCAGACGGCTATGGTGGATCAGTTCTGTGCAAATACTTGGAATGGAATTAATAGGAATTTCTGGAAGCATGTTGAAATTGAAGGCTTGGAGGAAGAAAGCAGTGTTTTAATGCTGTGCCCTACTCAAAGAATATAGGAGCAAATGATCGCCTAAGACTGCGTTAAGAGTGCAGGAGAAATCCAGTTACAATACAAAATACATTACTGTGGATTTTATGTAGTGTTGATATATCACAGAGGAGTTACTATGGTATTACATGATTAATTCATTTAATAAATATGTATTGAGAGTGCACCATGGGCCAGGTAGTACATTTAATGGGAAAGCACACGACCAGAGTTCAGACCCAAGGTATCTGACCTAGGTATGTGGTAGGACAAAATTTCAGCTCTAAGACTGATATCTGAACAGGTTCTTCAAAGATTTTGCTTTGGATGGTCTCACACTGTGTAGAACCTGGGTCATTGAGTATGATTTATTGGAGAATCCCATTTAGTTTGTTTTGCCTGAGTCGGTGGCAAGGTTGTTTCAACAAGCATAGTCAGGCATATAGGGTGTCCTCCTGGTTGAGATTCCTTGTCACATTGTTCAGCCATTAGGAAGTTTTTTGCTCCAGAGACTCAAACATTTTGTCTGATCCACTGATGATATATATTCCATTGCTTAAGATTTTGCTGCCATACAATAAATATTTATCAGTGAATAGTTGACAAAAAATCTACAGAAACTGAAAAGAAGCAATAGAAAGGTAACTTTTAGAAAGCTACCAGTTAACATGCTAGAAGAACTTTGTTTGGTTTGCAATCTATTCATTTGAGTTTTCATACTGTCAGCACTTAAGCTGGTCCATGCACAGCAAGAGGAAGCACGGGGAGGAAGTAAAACAGCCAGTCTCTGTTTTTAGGGAAATCTAAGTTTAGCCTCTGTAAACTGCATTATTTGGATCAAACCAAGAACTGTGTGGAAGAGTACTCAGCATCACTGATCTCCAGGGATCTTGGCGCTATGTAAATAAGTCATTGTTTTGGCAAATCTCAGCAGGAAAATGAATTGGCCCTTGGTCAGGATCTAGCTATGTAATGTTGTAAGTAACCCTAAAATTATTCCCAGAAAGTTCAAGTGCATACTCTAAGGCCTGCCATGCTTTTACCTGCTCTTACACTTCTCATTTTCCTGCATCTGTGTCCCAGGGTTGTGAACTCATGTATTCACCACCAGGGCAGGTTTTTAGTCATCTTTGTTATGATAAGATCATTTGGAAATTAGTATGTGATAGTCACTAATAAATAGTTTCTTACTATTTTAAATTTTAAAATTATAATAAAGAAGATTCTAAATTTTACAGATATTATTGGAAGTCAGTAAAATTTGCCATGTGTGAACTATTTGCCAAACAAAAATAATTGTATTTTGTATTCGTCAAACAAAAATAATTCACTCTACAGTTTGCACTGTTTCATTGTTCCAAGTTTTAAGCATAAGTAAAAGTTCCAGGAGTTTCTAAAGAATGGTAGTATTGTGGCATAAGCTCCCCCTCCTCACCATTGCATCACTGTGTAATCATGTTTATTTACAAGTGGCGTCTGAACCAAGGATTGTGGAAAATAGTTGCATTAGGAGAAACATATTACATTGTAAGTGAGTTTATTTTTTTCCAGTAGTTAACTATTTTCTCTTCCAGTGACTGAGCATGGCTGTGTCTGGAGGGCCAACCATATAAATGTTGGTTCCCAAATTTAACTTCCATGCAAAATACCATATTATAAATATGTAACAATGATTTTTCTAATTTATATTATCCCAACAACTGTTTGGGTTTGAAGCCAATAAAAGATTGGTAGGATATGGAGTGTTCTGTCACTAATTTGGAATTAGTGGTGCATGTAGATGATAAACAGCAGACTGACGTGTTGTAACTTTACCATTCCCCTTCATTCTTCGTACACATTGCCCACCTCAGTGGCTGAACCCAAGGTGGACTGTGGCCTCCTTTTCCACCTGTGGGCCTAGGCCTGCCTGATATTGGAACCCCCGTTTCCTCAGGCAGCTGTTAGGGATGCTCTGGGGGACCTGTCCAGAACAGCAGTGGCAAATCTGTGGTACGCCTGCTGCAGTGGTCTGTTTATATCACTGAAAACCCTAAAAGGTTTGGCGTCACCGGCTGGGCCCTTGGTTGTTCTGACCATGTGTTTCTAGAGTGTGTGTCTATTGTTTCTCTACTGGTGCAACTTCTTGACTAACTGACAGTCTAGACTGTATAACTTCTGCAGTATCTGGAGTACTGTGTCTCCCTATTTCTCTTTGCCCTCAGTGATACTGATTCTTCAGATCATGAGTCCCTTGCTTATTTGCAGGTTCAGCTTCCTCACAGTACAGTATGTTTGCTTGGCCTCAGTTGTAGTGAACCGATGAGTGAAGGTATGTTGATATATATTTCTCCCTGTGGGTCTTCAGGAAAGGGTTGGATAGAAGATTTTTGTTGCCGGCTAAGATCTTTGAGGAATAGGGACTGAATAAAGCCAAGGGCAATGAAACAATTACAATAACTAGAGATGTGTAGGTTCAGTCATTGGCACCTTCTTAGAGACAGGGCAAGGTGTCAAATAGTGGCTATCAACCCACATATTAGGGCCCCGTGGAGAACTTTAAGAAATACCCATGCTTGTCCTGTGACAGAGGCACTGAATGAGAATTTCTCAGTGTGGAATCCCAGCATCCCTGATTCTAGAGTTAGGCCCAAGGTAAGGATCGCAGAGGTCATGGTTTATAACCCAGGCTGTCTGAGTGAAATGGGCCCTGTGGCAATAGTTGTGACTTGGGAATCAGCTAGATGCAGCAGGTCAAGCCATCAGTCAGGAAGGTCTAGGAAGGAATTAGGAGGCTTAGATAGCTGGCTGTCCGCAGGCAGTAGAGAGACAAAATGCAAGAGGCAAGTGTGAGTTGTGTATCGGCCTCAAGCAGTGGGACCCTCGTGGGAACCACTTCCTTCAGCAGCCCTGGTGTCCCACCTGTGGAGAGGGGGACTCAGGTACTCAAGAGGTGTCCAAGCAAGACCAGAGCACTGCAAAGGACCCAACCAGGGACTGAATACCTGGAGCTAGAGTGTGATTGGCTTGGCGGGAGGGCGCTGGGGCACATGAAGTAGCTGGTGAGACGCTGCTCAGAGTCCACATCCCGTCTTCTGGTGCGGTCTCTGTGTAGACTCACAGTATGCTTTCCTGTGTCCCCTCCAGCACTCAGGTCTTCCTTCCCTGGGGACTGTTCTTCACCTTGGTGACAGACTGCTTTTTAAGTATTTTGTTCTGCCCTTATTAATAATCTTTAATGACTTCTCCTTGCATTTTGGTCCACAACTTTCTAGCGTGTTTCCAGATACCAGAATGTACTTTCTATCATCTCTTTACTCCCTACCCACCCCTCGCCAGCTCCTGCCCCCATTCTTCGTGCTGACTCACTTTGTTTGGATCACTTTTCCCCATTCCCCTCCTGCACCAGCTAAGTCCCCACATGTCCTCCAGGGCTCTAAGGAAGAGCCCTAGAAGTTCCCTACATTTCCTCCCTACTCCGAGAAGGACCCTGCTCCCTTTTCTGCCCTCCTGGTACCATGGTGAACTTTACAAATTGCCACTCATTTATTTACTTAGAGACACGATTTGTCTGAGAGTTTGGGATGAAGACAGATGTAAGGAGACTCAAAATGTTAAGTTTAAAGGAATCAGAAAGATTATAGATGGCCATCCCTATGAATCCTGGTGGTATGAAATTTTCATTGTTTCATATTATTATATCTCATTTAATAATTACTCAGTGGAATAAGCGCTTGCCTGGCAAGCTCAAGGTCCTGAGTTCAATCTCCAGTACCATAAAAATCATTTAATAATTACTATTCAAGATGATGTGTATGTGCTGACTTCCCATGATGAATGCAATCATTATGCACTACAAACATGGACAAATACAAATTTTAAAATAGACTTCCCCAAAAGATTATGACTCTATAGCTATTATAAAAATATTTAAATTGTAATCACGCAGTTGTATTGAGTCAGGGAAATTTACAAATGATGATATTTACAAATGTTGCTGTCCAGAACATTTTATGAGCGTTACAGCTACACAAAGGTGACTCGTTCAAAAGATTTCATTTCTGCAATGCAAAACGAAAGTACGTTTTTTGGGTTTTATTAACAGCACTTCAGGTTTCAGGTGGACATGAATTTGGATTGGCCCTGGCTGTGATCGAAGGTAGGTTTTTCTGAAAAGCATCTCTTGGTACTAGAAGATGTGAACATCAGCTGAAACAGTTTTGTCAAGAAAAGAAATGTCCCATTTTCTTTTATAGTCAGTACTCAGCTGTTAAATTCAGCAAAAATTCCATGGCTTTAATTAATTTCTCTGTGCTGATTCTTCCTGGTAAGCCTTAATTTTAACAAAGTTAATTAGGTTGAAGATTAAAAACCCCATTAGTGTCGATCATTCACTTCTTGGCTCTGTCAACAAGGTACTAAAACCTTGCTCAGTTCCACAGGGCAGGAAGAGGGAAAGAGTGGAAAAGAGGGCTCAAGCTAGCAGTCTGGATTTTTCAGGACCAGACATTTTATATTACTTTTAAGGTTGTAGGTAGGGATCAGTTACCATCACCATTTTAAAGCGTATTTGTACTTTTCCAGTCATCACTTATCACATATCCTTTAGACCTGTGCCTGTGTCTTTTCTGAGAGGTCTGTGGTAGTAGCTACATTTGCTAAGAACCTCTATTACATCCACTCTGATTATCTAATTTGCAGGTTTGCAGTGCATAGATTTTTAATCAAGGACCTGTTTCCACTGTCACCTTGTCTGCCTGTTTGTTATAGCTAACGACTCAATGGTGGCTAATATCTCACTCAGGGCAGAAAAGAACAAACAATTACTAGAATCATTAATTATCTGCAGGTCATAACTCTGCTCAACATACTGGTTTGTTTGAGTTATGCTTTCTGCCTTTGCTCCCACACTTGACTTACAATAGGGAGAACTGTAGAAATGTAAACATTTATTGTTAAGATTTGTTCCTGGGAAATACCTGGTGCTGAGGCAGCAGCCATACGGAAGAAGAAGGCTTCTGTCCAAAGCTAGGGAGCACCAGGTGAAGGCCTAAATGTGGTACCTTGTACACA
This sequence comes from Dinomys branickii, assembly GCA_004027595.1. Lineage (NCBI taxonomy): Eukaryota > Metazoa > Chordata > Mammalia > Rodentia > Dinomyidae > Dinomys > Dinomys branickii. The sequence goes on from PVLD010008479.1 coordinate 81,068, forward strand.
GTATGAAGTCATTCATGGAGAAAGAACCAAGTGAGGTTGGAAGTGGTGAGAACCCCTGTGAAATCAAGTTCGTATCAAGGCATGGCCAAGACATTTTACTTCCTGAATGCTTGAAGGCCAGGGTGTATTTTATCAAGGTTCAGGATTAGAGGAGTAGAGCATGCATTATGCAGAACAGAGTCCTCCAAACAAATTCATCTCCAAATCAAGTGAGAGAAAATCATAACAGAGCACAGTCCCATAAAACTTTTCAGATATATTAGTACCCACAAAAGATAAGAGTCCAAGAGGCAAGCAAACTGGAAGGTTAGATGGAAAGCTTGAGTCTTCAGGGTATGTGGGGCAGCAGGGAGGTACACAGAGCTACATAGAATGTTCTACGTATAGTGAGGTATCCAAAGTGTTGAGTTCACAGAGAAACTCAGTTGCTATATTGCCTAATGTATCTTTCCATCAGCTATTGCCTATAAATTTCTACCACAATACTCAGCATATTGGGATTGCTAAATTTATATAGTGTCTACCACTAGCATTATTATTGTTACATATGTAACTTGGCTGGGATCACACCTGGCTGACACATGAAGTGTGAAAAAATGGGACTTCATTTATAAATGGTTTACTATAATATCAGGGCATGGGGAGCCTCTGAAGAAAAGGGTTTCTATCAAGAGCTTATTAGTTAGCTTCGATAGCTTCCACCCAAAGAATAGAAGCATCTACTCGTGGGAGAAAAAAGTTGATCTTCTTCAGGTGAGATGTGTTCCCTTTGAACCTCCAGATCATCAATGAAATAATGAGTTAGGAACTACTGTTATTCTAAACACCTAGTATTTTGACCCTAAATGAGCATTATCTCCACTTAACACGGCCCCTCCTCTTTCCTTTGCTAAATAACAACGAAAACATTCAAATATGAATGAGGCCACTTTAACACACCACACGCTGCTGTGCTAAAAATCCTGTTCAAGCCTGTTGGGCGATGTATTTTGCTTCTCTGAGCAAAGGTGTGAAATTTTTAGCATCAGCTTTTGTCTCTCTGCATACTTACTACTCAGATCAACCTCTGCTGCCTTTAAAAGTTTGCTTGGATTGTGGTATTTTATATAATGTGATATTACTCAGCTTTAAAGAAAGATAATCTTGAGGCTTTTATATGTACATGGTCACAACTAGAGATCATATTCATTAGAGAAATACATCAGGCCTGCATTGTGTAAGCAACGTATTGTCTTAGTAGTATAAGAACTTGAAAGAGTGAGTAAAATTAAGAGGTACGATAGACGTTGTGAAATGAAAGGAAACTGCTTAAAAGTAAAGAGCAACTGGGATGAGGGAAAAGAGAAAAGAAAGAAGGAAAATTATATATACAGGATAGCTAACATAGTTGTACTACTGACTTCTATCACTTTATTGAAAGGAACAGGTACTGATCAATTATTTTATCAATCCTACATGTCAGTATTTGTTTTCCTGAGTAACCACTTTGAAGAAATCAATATGTAATACAGCAACCATTGTTAACGTCCTATCACCTTGTCTGAATTTCAGTATTGCTTGTATTGTTCTTGTGTTATTTTGTTAATGTATGTGTGTTTGTTAATATGTTTTCGTTCTTCTGTTTTTTAACATTAAAAAAAAGAGTTTGCTTGGAAATTCTGGAGACTACCTTTCTGGAGTGTCACCCTCTGGTCATGATTTTTGCATCCCAACTAAGTCAAGGAGAAGTCCCAGAGCAAGAGTATGCAGAAGGGCCCACAGCCCTCACTCAGTTAACCTCTCACAGCGGGGCGGAGTCATTGTTTTAAAGCACGATATGATATCTTAACTGGCAATGCATTTTGAACCTTTACAGTGGCCAGCACCTTACCCCGCCCCATTCCCCATCATCCCCAGTAGCCTCTTACAAAATGGCTTCACAGGGGACTTCCGGGAAGATGGCGACCGGGTAGGCAGCAGAGAGAGAACCTCCCAGAGGATTACCACCCAAACAATGAAATATAACAATATGAAGACAGAAATAAGGACTTCCGGGAAGAAGACGACCAGCCGAGAGAGCGAGTGTGGTGGGAAGAACGGCTTCAGCTCCTGAACCTGACAGAGAACGCGCTACTGGGACAAACTGCACCAAACCGGGCAGCGCTCCGGGATCCCGCTCAGAACTCCACCCCGCAGCCAGCGCTGTGCGAACTGGAGCAACAGGGACCGGCCGGCAGGATTTCTGAGTCGGGGAAAATCTCCATCCAGGGAAAAACATCTGAACGGCACTCCTGTCTGCACGATCACAGGGTGAGTTAAGTGCGCGCTCTAACCGTTTTTTTCCTGAATTGGGAAGAAGCTCAGCCCAGCGAGAGACATCAAAGCAGCTTCAAGGACTGCGGGATCTCCCGGGTGGGAAGACCTACTTAGGCGCCCCAACGGGTTTTGTGAGGGGGGAAGGAGCTCCACCCAGGGAGGAACACCTGAGTGTCCTATCTTCAAGAATCCTGGGGTGGCGAGCTGTTTATTTGCCCCGGCCAGGTCTTGGGGTAGGGAGTAGAAGCGGAAATCTCAGCAGACAGCTTAAGGGACATTCTCCCAAAGAGAAGTAACCATTGGAGCAGCCTCTGCAGCAGACCTTTGCCTGCTGAACTGTCTGTGGAATTTATAGCTCCACATTTTGAATCTGATACCCAAA
>PVLD010008480.1:0-83715 GCA_004027595.1 Dinomys branickii
ATTCAAAACTTGTTCTGGGTGGGGTTGAGTTTTGAGACTGCGTTTTGTTCCTCTGTTTTCCCATTTTTGGGTATCAGATTCAAAATGTGGAGCTATAAATTCCACAGACAGTTCAGCAGGCAAAGGTCTGCTGCAGAGGCTGCTCCAATGGTTACTTCTCTTTGGGAGAATGTCCCTTAAGCTCTCTGCTGAGATTTCCACTTCTATTCCCTACCCCAAGACTTGACCGGGGCGAATAAACAGCTTGCTGTCCCAGAAGTCTTACAGACAGGGCACTCCGGTGTTCCTCCCTGGGTGGAGCTCCTTCCCTCCTCACAAATCCCGTTGGTGCGCCTAGCTAGTTCTTCCCACCCGGGAGATCCCGCAGTTTTTAAAGCTGTTTTGATGTTACTCGCTGGGCTGAGCTTCTTCCCGATTCAGGAAAAACCGGTTAGAGCGCCCGCTTAACTCACCCTTTGATCGTGCAGACAGGAATGCAGTTCAGATGTATCTCTCTGGATGGAGGTTTTCCCGACTCAGAAATCCCGCTGATCGCTGTTGCTCCGGTTCGCTCAGCACCGGCTGCGGGGGTGGGGTTCTGAGCGGCATCCCGGAACACTGCCCAGATTGGCGCAGTCTGTCCCTGTCGCTCCAATTCCCGTGGCTCCGGCTGCAGGGTTGGGGTTCTGAGCGGGATCCCGGACTGCTGCCCAGATTGGCGCAGTCTGTCCCAGTAGCGCGTTCTCCGAGTTTCCTCTGCTCCGCTGCCTCCAACAAATCCTGGTTACAGCCGCCTCTGAGCCGGTCAGGTTTAGGAGCTTAAGCTGTCCTTCCCTCTGCACTCGCTCTCTCGGCTGTACGTGATTTGAACCGAGCTGCGGCCCAAACGCTGCACCGATCCCCTGGGACCGAGCTCTCAGGGTCCGCCCACTTCTTGCCGCACGGCTTGTCAGCCGGCCCTTTAATTCTCAGGCCGCGGAGAGCAGCCCGATCAGTTGGAATTTTGCCTCCACGGACTGGGCAGCCACGCGCAAAGGATCGGTCTCTGGGAGAGATTCCCTCTGCTGCTCACCTGGTCGCCATCTTCCCAGAAGTCCGAGGTGGAGAATTTTGAGGGAGGTTAACGGCAATATGTCTTTTACTGTAATCCATTTGAAAACATTGTGTAAACACTCACCATATTCGTTGATCTCACTTTGAAGATCTGTCCAACACTATTTAATGAACTCAATTTAATAGACACTCAGATGCCCAGCATTAAACAATGAGAAAATATACATTCCTTTACACATGAATGGAGTATTTATAAAAACTGAATGTGTAGTAGAAACACTCAAAATTTTAAAAATAAAACCTATGCCTTCCAAGAGGATTCTCCCCTGCTTCCTACCCGGTCGCCATCTTAGTTGCTTCCTTCAGTAAAACCTACATCTTACAGATCACATTCTTTAACAACAGTGCTAATTAGCTAGAAATTAATTTTAAAAATTTAAAGTTCCCTGCGTTCTGCGGATAATATGCCCACAGACAATGTGGGGAAGTACTGAGTTAAATTAAGCTAAATAATAAAGAGGCGGAAGCAGGTGAAGAAAGGCAGAAGCATTTTGTTTCCAGTGGGGGTTCTCACACTTAATCGACTAATGCTGATCATAAATTCACACGAAAAAAGTGAAGTGTTTTATGCAGTGTTTCCTGTGTTTGTTTTGCCTCACCACTTTCCATCCATGGAGTAACCCACAGGATGGGTGCTCGGCAGAACATAGTTGTGAAACTGCTCCACAACACCAGGGTGGACATCACACAAGCCCCCTATTGTCATTCACCCCCTTTCCCTTCCTTTAGCTACTGAAGGTCTGGGTGCTACATCACCCCATGTACACACCAAGAAGACCAGGAGTCCGTGGTGCTGAGGAGACAGGCAAGATGAAGCCCCACACAGCGGGGCACAAAGCGGTGGGAAGGAGAGGGCAGATTCAGAGGGAAGAAGGCCTGGGAAGACAGGAATACCTGTGTTTTAAAATTGTTCCACTTTCCAAAAACACCTGAACTACTCTGTCATCCATGTCAAAGCTGAAGCCTGCTATAAAATTCTTCAAATTGTTTCTCTTGTCATGACAACTCTGGCTGTCTTGGGGATTGGCCCTTATCCAAAAAAAAAAAAAAAAAACCCTCACTTTTTAGACGGTTAAAATACCAGATTTTCCAGATAGGTGTGGCTGTGACAGGCAATGGGTCTCTCTAAGGATGAAATTTTAATCCACTAAGCTTCCTGGAGCAGTCACTCAGGTCTGCCCCTTGCTGGGTCTGGCGTCATGCACCCTCCCTTCGGCACCAAGGGAGTTCACTAGTTCTGCTTTGTCTGGGGCTCACCTGTACCACGTTAATGAGCATCCAAAATAAATCACAGGGTTAGAATTTGTTAGCTTTTTGTCACTGTGACAAAATATCTGACATGCACAGCTTGAAGGAGAAAAGGTTTATTGCTTCATGGTTTCTGTACATGCTCACTCAGGCTTAGTGACTCACTTCCAAAGAACAGCAGATGGCCAAAGACATGGGTGTCATTTCTGAGGTGAGGAGATAAAGTGGCTGCCATCTTGAATGTGCACATTTTCTTTCTCGGATCACATACTCCGGGGGAAGCCCCATGGAAGTAACCCTCTGGAGAATCCACACGGCAAGAACTTGAATCCTCCTTCGACAGCCACATGAGTGCATTTGGAAGTGGAATCTCCCTATTCCAATCCCATCTTCAGAAGCAATAGCTGAATTGCAGCTTCATGGGAGACCCCAACCCAGGACTGCCAGCCAAGCTGACCTTAAATGTCTGACCCTCAGAATCTGTGAATTAATAAAAGCTTATTGTTTTACAGTACTGCACTATTTGTTATGAGGCAGCAGATGACTAATATACCTGTGATCAAAATTCTTCTAGCCACTAAACATCATCTGAAAAGTCAGTGTCTGCCCCACATAGCTGGAGCTGTGTGGGAGGGGAAAGAAGATTCCACGTGGCTGGGAAACAACAACCGTGTGGCTCGGAGAACAGGACCTTGCTTGGAAGTGAAAGTTGCCTACTGCAGCGGAGCACCGCGATTACATACAGTGTAATACACCCACACTGCAGCTGCTGAAGGAAGTGGTGGAATGTGGGGTTCACTCCTGTAATTCCCACACTCTGGAAGACTGAGGCAGGGACAGTGAGCTCAAGCCCAGCTTGGGCAACTTAACAACTTAGCAAAGCCCTATTTCAAACTACAAATATTATTTAAGGGAGTGAGAGTGTAGCTCGGTGTGAAGGTTCTCTGTTAAACCCCAGCACCACGAAAAGGGAGAAAAAGAAAGAAGAAAAAAGGAAGAAAGAGAAAAGACAAAGGAATTGGTAAAATCTCTATAAATTGATAGGAGGTGTTTTCCAAGATATACTGTTAAGAGAAAGCTCATAAGACAAGAGTATTTACAGTACACACATTTTGCTTCAGAAAGGAAACGTAAGAAACAGTTATACTCATATACACTAATTAGTGCAAAAAGAAACACAGGCAGGTTAAACCAGGGACTAGTGAAACAGGTTCACACACAGGATGGATTGAAACAGTCTATAAAGTATGGGACGTGGAACAGATGCCTCAAAATCAGATGTAATGATACACCTTTCTATAGATTTTATGTATGTTTTGTGCCAACCAACGTGTCAATAGGGGCTGTCTTTCTTGTTGCAGAAGAGAAAGAGCCCAGCTGACTGGTGTGGGGAAGCCTCAGAAACAACTGCTCCCCCACCCCCCACCCCCGTCCTGGGCTGGGGCGGGGGAGCTCGTGCTGGGACTCAGCAGCACTGAGTGTGGGAAGCAGCTGGCCAACCAGTGACCAGGGCTTAAACTGAGGCTCTCAGAGGCCAAGGCACGAGTTCTTGATGTCCCCTGTGCACAGAGGATGGGGAGGTCACACTTGGACGTGTGGATTAGAAGCTAAAAGTGAATACTTAAGGGCGCACATATCCTGTCAGGGTAGGGTTTCGTTAGACTTCAAGACTCTGCGGGGAGAAAGCCTTTCACTCTCGTTCCTCCAATAATTTGAGATTTTGTGAAAGAAAAACTCCCAAGTTAGATAATAGTCTTAAACAAACTTAGGGAATACACGGCATTTTAATAAGCTATTGACATTAGCCTTTCCCCCAAAATACCTGTTTCATGAAAGTTAATTCAACAGTGGTAGCATTGTACGTACGCCTGAATAACTTACATGCACCTGGTTTTCCATTCCTGGTATGTTCATTGTTCCACCTCTGTCCCATCAATGTTACAACACTTTGCTGGGTAAAGTCACTGATTCATGTGGAAACTTGTTTCGAGAATAGATTTTGTATTAATTACTTGGTTTTCACTAACAGCCGAAACACAATGCCTGACAGCATGATATGACCAAAGAAAGCCCCGCCCAGCAGGGACACGGACCCTGCTGCTGTTGCTAAGGCTATGACTAATGAGGACTAATATTTATTTAGTACTTTAGGCCCAGATATGTGCTCAGAACTGTCTGAGTGTCATCTTGCAAAAATCCTGACAACACTATGAAGCTGCTACCACTAAGATCCTCATTTTGTGGTGGCAGAGAAGAAGCCATTAAGTTTAATTAACTTGCCCAAGGTCATAGAGTGAAGGCTGGAGCCCAGATTGACAAACAAACTCTGATTCCAAAAGCTTGTTCTAATTTCCACACCAGCAGGAGAACTAGAAGGGGAGATGCATTCGCTGAGAGAATATGTTCAATACACTAGATAACATATCATAATTAAAATCTGCACGTCGAGGCTGTAAAAAGATAAATCCACATCTGTAATGTTCAGAAGCCATCTCGGGAAGTTTTCAGAATGCAAATGAAAGGCCCCCCAGATGAAGCCTTGAGGAGTCTGGGAAGCACAAGGGTAAATGGAATCTCTGTAGATGACATGAGGATCAAGGGGTAAAGTAATAACATATGATCAGAGCTGTAATTTCATATCTTTGAAACAGAAAGCACTTGTTAATGATTTTATTACTTGCAGGCTTGAGGGGTACCCAGCATGCGAGGAGCAGTTACCCACACAGAGGTCAGGGAGCACAGACAGGGGGGAGAAAACAGACAGACCCATGGGCCTGTGCCCTTACTAGGTCCATGTCTTTATTGGGCCTAAGACATTTTCCAAACCTGTCCGTCATGGGGAGCGTTGATTGATCACTTCAAGCAAGCATACCCAAGCTCCAGAAGGTGACACGGTGACCTTGAGGTGTTAATGGTGGCTCATCTGCACAGAGGATGCTGGGGTGTGAGGGTCACCGTGCCCAGAGAAGGGGTCACCAGGGTTCAGAGTCACCAGGAGATATCTTAATCAACCACCCTCAGGAGCTCAAGAGGAAGTACAGAACTGGAAACTGAGTTGAGTGACCAAGCACTGTTCCTGGCGTGAGAAAGTCTAATCTAAACAAGACGGAAGGTATTTCCCAAACTCTACGCAGTCCCTTTGTTCCTCTTTCTGGCTGGTCCCTCCTCCCAGAGTGACCCAGGATTCTCACATCTCTCACTGTATTTTTATCTATGCCTGTTCTTGAATTTCATATAAATGGACTACAGAGTATGTAGCTTTCTGGCTGCTTTTACTCACCATATAGCTTCAGGATCTCAAGTAATTTCTTTCTTTTTATTACTGAAGCATATTCCATTGTACAGACAACACTCCATTTTTCTCTTGATAATAAGATTCTTTTCCCCCAGGTTTTGGTTCTAACAAAATTGCCATGAACATTCTTGTATAAGTTTTCTTATAGAAGTATATTTTTATTATTATTGAATAAATACCTAAGGAAGGATTTGCTGAGACATAAGACAAGTGTCTGTTCAACTTCACAAAACACTGCCAACTGTAGAAAATGATTGCATCTTTGACACACTCATGCACAGCATGTCTGGGTTCCAGTGACTCCACACATCTGACCAACATTTGATGCTGTCTGTACTTTTCATTAGCTTTTGGGTGTGAACTGGTATCATACTGTGGCTTGATTTTCATGTTCTCAAAGTTTAATGAAGTTGTGGATCTTTTCATGTGCTTACAGATCATTATCTTCTTACACAAAATGTCTGCTCAAATTATTTGTCCCTTTTTAAGCTTTTGATCATAAGCTTAGTGAGAGATTATAAAGACCTAATTGAGATAGTAACCCTACACATGTGGGCGATACATATACACATAAGAGACATTTGAAGAGGTCAAACTGGCAGCACAGCATGAGTGTAAGAGAGGACGTGGTGGTGTTCTCCACACCAGGTTTCTGCTTGTGAGGGGAGAATGGGGTGTGGGGGGGTTCATCTGTCAATAAGGAATTGTGTTCCTGGTCATCGTAACCCTACTGATATGATTCAGTATACTCATTGAACAGGTGTGAGGGCAGAACCTCTTTCCACCTGATCCTCACCCAAAACCAGCTCTAGAGAGAACCATCAGCCACACTTCCACATGTAGTCCCTCAGAAAAACATGCCAACAGCTAAAACAGCTGCATTAAACCATCAGTTCACAAGGGCAATAATTCTGCTCCATTAGTTTGAAATGACCTAGATGCTTTATTGTTTTAGAAAGTCCATGTGTCTCCATGGAAGATTTTTTAAAACAAAATCATTATATTTTCAAAGCCCACAAAATATAAATCTAAAATTTTGCACAATATTCCTCCCCACTGGTATGTTTAATTTGGTGTAGGTCTTTGTAAGAAAAATATCTCATCATCCAATCCCAAATTCATCCCGCTCCAGAGCACGACTTCCTTGGGGTTGTTAGTCATGACTCTAGATTCTAAACAATCATGGGTGGCCTTTCTGTGGATGTCTGCCACATTCATATAAGGATGTTGACCAGTCTTCACACTGAATGATTCTACTTTGCAGTTGATTCAAAGCTTGTAGATCAATGAACATGCTCATGCCTCGTTTAGCACAAGCTTAGTCACAGTATGACTATGCCTCATGGAGTCCATACAAAAGCTGTCTTTAGAAAGTACTTCTGAGCCATTTCCAGGAAGTCCCCACGCCTTGACTGGCCTTCCATCTCCCATTATTCTCTTCATTTGAGTGCACATTTGGACACAGTTTAATTTATGTGCTTTTGAGTATAAGTTCCCAATCCAGGAATCATAAAAAGAGCTCAACCAGTTTTACTGAATAAATCCGTGCCTTAATTAAGCTATGAAAGTGCAAGTTTGCTAGTGTCTATACTGCTTAGATACAGGAAGTAAGGTTTTATAGAAAGAAGTAAATATGAAGAGAATTTGGGGTAGTATAAAAGAAGGGAAAAGTCTAATGTCTCTTGGATTGTAGCACATACACTGTAATTTATGATTTGCAATCTTGGTATGCTTTTTATTCCTGTGATAGCTTGTTACATCTTGCCCAAGTGTCTGAAGAAGACATACATCACTAGATTATAATAAAATACAGTATTAGAAAATTCTTTTAAAAAGCACAAGTTAAAACAAAAAACACAAGTTAAACAGCAGAGCCAAGAGATCCACCCTAAACATAAAGGGAATTTTCAGAAGCAGAAACTGCAGCAGAGGGAATAGGAACAACACTCACAGGAAAGGTACAGCACAAACTCCTTCAGCTGAACTGGATGCAAGTCCTCTAACCTAGCAGCTCACCAGTGCCAAGAAAGTGACAGAAAGAGATCCATATTCAACAACGATGTTTTTCAAGGGTAAAGGAATTTTCTCCTTAGCATCTAAGAACAACATTTCAGGGTTTGACCTTTAGTCAAAGGTGGGTGGAGGCAGGGTTACTCTATATAGTGCAGACTGGCTTTGAATTCACTACATAGCCCAGGCTGGCCTCAAACTCACGATGATCCTCCCGCCTCAGCCTCCCAGGTGCTGGGATTATAGATGTGCCCCTTTAAGCTCAGAGAATGCTCAATCAGTTTGCATCAAGTTTCACTTCTGCAGTACAAAGTGCTGAGCACCAACACACTAAGAACTCTCTACTTTGTGGGAAAACAGTTCCAAACCAAGAGCCCTGTAGTTTATTGAGCTATTGCTTAGGTGTGAGACGCAAGTTCTCAGATGGAGATTTTAGAAAGAACACTGTTCTGGCTTCTTATTTAGCCTATAAAAAAATAACTTTAAATCTAGTGGCTGAAGCAATACAAATTTAGTCTCCTACATATCTGGGGATCAGAAATCCTAAAATCAAGGAGTCTGCGAGGCTGGGTCATTCCAGAAGCTCTGGTGGGGTGACCAGCCCGTATCTCTACCAGCCTGAGGCTCAGCACTGGGGCAGCTCCTCTACCTCTAAGCCAGCAGAGTCTCTTCTTTGGGCTCTTCTGTGGCCACACCTCCTGCCAATGTCCCACTCTACCTCTCCTCTGCACTTTAAAGGACTCCTGTGAATCCACCTGGATATTCAGGAATAACTTTAATTCTACCTGCACCTTTCATCTAAAATATTTCTTTGGCTTCTAGAGGTCACCCACATGCCTTGGCTCATGGCTCCATCTTCAAACCGGCACCCCTACCCTATTCTCTCTTATGAGGACTGCTGTGGCTACTACACTTAGCTCACTTGTGTACTCCAGGGTAACCTCACATCTCAAGAGCCTTAGCATAGCCACGTCTGCAAACGCTTTTGCACGCACAGCAACAGGTTCACAGGGTCCAGGGTTGAGACATCCACACAGTCACACAGAGACTTTCTGGAAAGAAGTTGAGATCACGTGTGTTAAAGCTCAGCTGGAAGAAAACATATAAACGCGGGCTGCACAAATGTTTAAACAGAAAAGTAATGCCGGGAGCAGGCCCTTGTAATCACTTGGCAGGTTGTGGGGCTGCAGTACTATCGGTGCCAGAATAGATACATAGGGAGAAAATCTATGCCTAGGTCCACACACAGACATGGATTTGAGTCAGTGAGAAAAAAAAAAACAGTATTTATTGTTAGGAAAGCTAACAAACCATTTGAGAAAAAAGTTCAGATCCTAAGCTCCTATCTATGCCCATTGCCCATAGACTCTGTGTCTTTTTCAGACTCTGCCCATCCGTCTCCATCTCTCTGTCTTTCTGTCTCTCCCTCTCTCTCAGTGTCTCAGCTGCATTGCCAGCATCCTATAAGCAGCTTCACAGACAAGAGGTTCTGATTCAAGGAAAACTCTATTGCTGAACATGAGAGGCTGGGACCCGTGGCTCTACAGGAAATGGAGTCCCAAAAAATTCAGTCCAGAATTCAGAGTTTGGAGAGTTATGATGATGTTCCAGAAGATGACATGACTGTACTTGAGTAAATGTAGATCTTTGTACATGAAAAAAGAGCCATCCCCTTAAAATTATGCCTTTAGAACAAAAATTAATATAAGACCTGATATTATTTTTTGGAAAATATGATATATGTGTGTGTACATATGTGTGTTTATACCATATATACACATATATAAAATAAATTATATATATATATATATATAAATATATATAACCATGAAAATATTGAGAGAAAATATAAGGTAATAATTTTATAATTTTAGAGAGATGATCAATTTCTAATATAATGAAAGCAGTATCTCTATTTCAAGGTTTAATCACTTAAATAACAATAAAATGATTTTAAATGTTACATGGCTAAACATATTGAAGTTAACAGGTAAAAGGTCCACAAGAAGTTATTTAGCCTATGAATAACAGAAGTGAATATCCTTGATCTGGGAAGAACATTTGAAATCATCAATTAAGAGGTAGTTGGCCATTTGAGAAAAATGGACAAAGGACGTAGATGATATTTTGCAAAAGAACTGAATGGAACTAGTAAAAATGAGAAGAGTTTTTACCTATCAAATTAACCCATGAAATTTTAAGAAAATTATAATGCCCAGTTTGGGTTTAGTTGGCCCAAGTTCCCATTAGGCAGCTACTCACACCCACCCAGGGTGTGTGGCCCTGCCCAGGCGGCCGGAGGCCTCTTGGGTTCTCTATGGCAGGTGATCCTGCTCTCTCAGGATCCCCAGCTTTCAGCCACAATGTGTGACCTGCATAGAGCACCCTCCCCAGTCCTTGTCGCAGCTCAGGAAGTTTATATTTGTGATCCCATCAAAAGTTATTGGAATCCTAGTGGGTTAATTCCAATCTGTCACTTCCAAGGCCACCCGTGGCGAGAATAAAGACACTGAGGCACATTTGTAGTTATGGGAGCCAAGGGGTCCTAAGTGCAGCCACAGTGATAGGTACCGGGGACACAGACCTCGACCCAAGGCTGAACCCAGGTTTTATTCATTCATGAAGAAGGGAGTGGCTTGAGGATGAGCGACTGCGAGAGTGTTGGAAAGTATGTGAGTGCCCTGGGCTGGGCGAGGGAGGAGGCCTGAAATCCCCTCTGCAGACACAGAGAGGACGATGTGCAGAAAGAGTAATCTGTATAGCTCAGTTGAGAGAGTATCTCATGCTTTGGGGTGGGTGCTTCAGCTCTGATGTGTAATCTTTCAAGCCCCAGGAAGTCATAGCCTCTATCTCTAGGCTTGATCCCAGAAGAAAGCATGGAGCATTGGCTCACACATCCCACCTCATTCTGGCTCACTCGTGGGACAGTGAGGGGTCCAGGGAAACATGCCTGCTGTCTCCAGAGATTACCACCAGCACCTCAGCTAGCCTATATGCATTGCTTAAAGCCAGTTGAAGGGATAAGGAAAGGTCCCAGCCAGCTCTGTACATATCAATACACGGAAATAGGGTCAGGCTCAGCCAAAATGGAGACAACTGTTCCTCCTTTAAGGCACGTCACCTAGGTGGTCATCCACAACCTGCACCTACACACTGTCCTTCCTGCCTCTCTCCACCATTTGTGTGCCAACCCAGTGGAGAATTTTAGTTCCTGCTTACCTCTAGAACAATTATGGGCTGGGGTGGCATTTGGGGTCCTGCCCGGTCAGCATCACATGAGCAGGAGAAATGTCCCCCGCTCTGGACCCTCCACTCCGGCATGGGCACCAGCTGTCCGTCCCCATACACAGTGGAGCCCTCTTCTTGCTGAGTCTGAAACATGTGCAGCAAATACATTCCACTCTTCTGTCTCCCACTCAGGAATTTGGGGGGGGTCTTGCTCCTTAGCCACCAACAGCAAATATTTGGGAAGTGGGTATGAATTCTTCAAAGTTGAAATGCTAAACAAATACTTTTAGATAAACTCTAAATCATTGTGGAGTTTGACATTCCAACAGCCTACGGGATTTTTATCTGTGTTGTTAAAAGCTGACACCTTTGAAGATCAGGCATGTTGTTTCCCTGAGGAAATAGCCTTGGCATCTTTAAAAATGAATTAGCTGCTGCTTAGCCAGCACAGCCACGGGCAGAGAATATCTTTGAAGTAAATTAATCCCTTACATAATTAAAATATGAATACTAACTTTGGGGAAGGCACCCACAGCCACACCCACACACTTGTACATAGACGTAGAACTCATAGTGTCTCCTCCAGAAAGTTGGGCAATGCGCCTTCCCTGACAAATTCTTGCTTCAAATGGACACAAAAGACCCATATTTATAGGCTCTGAGTAGAAAAATATTTGAAGACTCCAACCATGGTCTTCTGTTGGCCGATGACTCCGTTTTCTCCATGAAACTGTTCCCCTTTGATTTATTTGAATTACAAAAATAATACCTAGTTTGGTAGAAAATTTAGAAAAGCCAACATTCAAGTCCTTTAGAATCCTCCGAGATAAGTATCATTAACATTTTAAATTGAACATCTTATCTGTCCTTTAAGGATATAGGTTTTTTTTTTTTTTCAAAGATCATTGCACTGCTGCAAATCTGTGTTTTGCTAAATATTTCAAGGACATTTTCCTCAACAGATATTTTAAATTGTGTTTAATTGATGCACTCACTCCATGATGTGAACAACTGTAATTGGGGTAACATAACCCTCACCTCTGAGATTTGTGTTTTTGACTTTTCATTATTTTTCCTAATGCTAAATCTTGGTCACATGTATGTTTACTCATGTAGGATAAATTCCAAAGAATAAAATTTTTCAAACTTCATATATTTATGTTTAGTATTTTTATTTATTATTAGCAAAGTTATCCTCTGAAGAGCCAGAGTAACGTAGTCCCCCAGCCATGTGGGAAAGGAGCTTCCTTCCCTATTCTTACCAGCCCTGAGGATTGTTTTGAATCTGGCCTAATTAAAATGGCCAACAATTCACCCACATTTCAGTGAGAATTTTGCTCTTTAGAGATAAGGTTTCAAATTAGAGATAAGAACTTTACACACATTCCACACTCATCAGAGATATATAAAATAAAACAATGACATAGCTTCCTATACAAGGTGAGAATTAATAACTTGCATAGATGTACTGATCTGATTTTCTATTTTTTAATGGCAGTGGCAGTGCAAAAATGATCACATCTTGGGAAGTGGCTATCCCTGACAAAGATGGAGAAAAGACATGTATTTCCTCAGGCACAATTCTGTGTGTAAGTAATGGCTTTTCAAGGCAACGGAGCAGTATGAAACGGGAAGTATGACTCACCTGGATGTAGCCAGCATCAATATTACTAGAAAGGTTTGTTTCTATAAGCTCGAAAGTGGGGATGCTCAGCTGCTTGCAAAAGAGCTTCACTTTCTGACTCAGTTGTTTGTGAAAATAACACATAGAAATCAACCATCTGTGATGAGGAACATCTATTATCAGTGTTTGAACATTTAAGATATCAGTGGGAAGTGCAAAATGTTGCTAATACCTTTGAAATGAGAAGGTGAAATTATGAGCGTCCTGCAGGCTTTGTTCTCCCTAGTAATCTAAGGAAGAAAAGATAAAAATCATCTAAAATCTCCAGATCAGTCAACAATCTTTTACTCAAGGCTTTCTGTGTGCCAGGCTCTCTAAAAAGCTATATTCCTTAAAAAAAAAAACCCACATAATCCTATGTAGATTCATGTGTGAATCAGGTAGATAGGCAAATGCCCCTTAGTGTGACAGTTCTGAAAGAGTGGTGGTAAATCTATGGCATGCGGTCCACACAGCAGACAGATACACAGCCAGAGCCCTCTGTGTCGACATGCAAGCCAAACTAGCCCAGCAGCGGGGCAGCAGATACTTGGGGTTCATGGCAGCATTGATACTTTGCAATAAATGAGTGAGTTCTGGGTTGCGATGTGGACCCTAGGTCTCTAAACGTCTCGCCATTGCCGTTACAAGATGCCTGCTGTACAAAGGGACGGCAGAGCTGAGAGGTATCAGTGCACGTGAGTGCACGCTTGTCCCAGATGCCGCACGTGTTTAAGGCACTGCTAAGCAACAAGGACTGTAGCTGGGCCAACTGAGTGGCCGGCCTTGGTTAGGTGGCTCTGAGCTGTCCTCTTCAGAGGGCTCTCCTCTTGGTATCTCATTCTCTTTGGGCCACCTCCCCGGTTTGGATGTGTTCCCCTCACAGGAGCAGGGCAAATAAAGCCACCTGAGACCTCTGAGACCTATTCTTGGACCTGAAATTACTCTCCTTCACTCAGATGCTTTACTGGAGAGGGAGAGGAAGGAGACCAGAGGTGGATGGATACCCCAACACTGACCATTTAAATCGAGCATCTCTTATATATTGTTAGATGCTCAGAGAAGCAAAGCTGCCAGGAAAAACAATACCTGCCTCAGGTACATGCAAGTCTTGGCCTGTGGTCATTGCTCACTGCCCTGGTGTTTCACTTGCCTTGTGACTCTGCAGCTGGTCTTCTGTTACCTGGTGTTGGCCTCTGGGGCCCAGTCAGTGCTCTCACGGATCCTGTCCTAGATTGTTACACGTGGCTTCACGCTCAACCCTGCCCCAAGTGAATTCAGATGCTCCTGTTCTGTGCAGTTCATACATAAAACATCCCCCGCTTACCTGCCAAGGAGGGGACATGGCCGGAAAACTGCAAAATGACACCTTAGACAGCTTGGGCAAAATTGGATGGGTGCCCTTGACTAAAAAGGAAAACTGAGGAGTCAGTGTAAAGGTCCTGGGTGTGTGCCTGGTCTTGTGTTTCTTGCATGAGGTAAAGATAGTTGAGAAAAGTGGATGTCAGCTAAACAGACACCTGTGTACTCCAGGATGGGCGTGAGCAGGTATGAATGGGAGCCAACTGTATCATTAATCAAGCTGAGTAAGAGCAGCATAAATTGCAGAATTCTGTCCCATTAGTCTGCAGGTTCTCTGCTAAATGAAGCTTTCCGTGCTCACTTGGGGGAGTACCCACGCCAAGGCAGGGATCCCACCCCCAACTCTTGGTGAAGTCACCCCTTTCCACCTGCAAACGTTGCTGCCCTCCTCCCTCACACCACCACTCTTCTTAAGGCTACATCCCTAAGGAGACACAGATGCTGTCACTGTAAAATGTCTTCCTGGTCCTATTCAAACACACCAGAGGGTTTTTGACCCTCACACTCCAGCAAGAAGGCTTCGGGGTATTTAACATTACTCTCCCCCTCAGAAAAGAAAACAGAAAAGCTCAATAACTTTGCACACACAGCTATAATTGATCTAGCTCCGGCTTTCCATTAGAATAAAATCACCCTATTTTTCATTTGGATAAGCTGTCATCTCTGCTTTTCCATTGTGAGGGAGTAGAAAGACTTGATTACTCGCTTCAGTGTAAGATATATAATTTTCCTAAAAAGGCTACTTATGCAGGCACATTTTCAATCAGGGTTGCAGCGTGTAGAGAAAAAAATGTTTGATTAATGTCCCATCAAGGCTTTCAACATATGGCTGTGCGTGGAAAGGATCTTAGATAAATTCACTGAAGAGGATGCACTGTGATTATGAAGATAACAGTGCATGACTGTGCCGTGCAAATGCAGCCTGCTTAGTATAAAGACACAGATAACTCTTGGCTACATAGCTTCTAAGCCCCTTGAGGGCAGGAATCGTGATGAATAGCAGGGACCTCTAGCATACAGCTCAGTGTATGGGGCACCAGGCCACACGATCAGGGTTAAATAAACCAGCTGTGTGCCTGACGAAACCCCACAGAAACTGTGAGCAGGAGTCTGGCTCCTTCTGACCGACTCTCCAGTGCTCATATTCCTGTTGTTCTGCCCAACCCGAAAGTCTTCAGTGGTCTCAAGTTCAGATGAGGATTTACGTCTCTCTAGGCTAACAGCTCTTAACTGGTAAATATCTCTACCAAAATCCATTCCCTTTTCTTCCGGGGGAAATCAACATCCCCATCTGCCAGAGGGTGGCCATGGGTCTCGGTTTTGGCCAATAGGATGTGAGGTCAAGTGTGTGATTTCTACAAGCCTGGCTCAGGAAGGCTCTCTTCCCCACCCTCTTTCTCCCTTCTGCCTGGCTGGGATGGAAACGACCGTGGCAACTGTACAAACCATGAGTTAAAGATGACAGAACCTTCTTCAACCTGCATGCCTAAAGGTTTGCTGAGGCTGTCAGGGGACCCGGGATGGAGCTCTAAGCCAACTCCAGTGGGGATGCAAGGTCAGAAGAGACACAGCCTCTCCCCTTGGGGGGGCATCGAAGCCTAGAATGGACCATGCAACCCTTTACCCTTCCACAGGAGCCACATGTGGAGAGGGTCTGTCAATGGTAACTGCCCTCAGTGATCAGCAAGCAGGGAAAATGAATACTTACCGATCATCTATAGGCCCTTTGGGAGTCGGCACCAGAGAGCCCTGCTGGGGTGAGATGTAGCTCACTGGTGGAGCGCTGGCTTAATAAACACAAAGCCCTGGGTTTGATCCCCAGCATCAAAACAAGAAAGATAGAGAGACTGATTCTTGGAACCCATCAAACTGCCCTCATGGTCATATTGAATGCTGCAACTCAGCAGAGGCAGAACAAGAGCCTCAAGAGTGGGTGTTTGGAAGAAGAGGTGACCCTGACTCCTCCAGCCTGACCAGTGCAGTCCCACAAGTGCGTGCAGGAAGAGGGCCTCCATCCACAGGAGCAGCTTCTGACAGAAATAAAGGTGCAGAACAGAGGGCATGCTATTGCTAGAAGCAAGTCATTTCCAGTGGATTCCCTTAAAGAGCCTTGATCACTTCAAATTGCATGGTACCTTCATATGTATTTCTCACTACTCTCAAAATAACCTTGCTAGCAGCAAGACTGCCTGGTCCAAGCTGTATAGATGGTGAAACCAGAACTCAAGTCTTCTGACACCCAACTCAGTGTCTTCTCCTATGGAATAGAGCTCTAGTGTATGTCAGGGATACTCGGTTCCATCCTAACCATACCAGTCTCGAGGCAGCACTGTGGCTCTGCAGAGCATCGGGACATTGTTACAGGATCAAGGTTGCAGAGCCAGGATACCAATGAGTGCCTCACGTTCAGTTCTCCAGACAGAATACAGGTGAGCAAGACCTGGGGACGGAAGAAAATAGCGTGGAGCTGCTTGGAATAATCATCAGGGTCCTGCTGGATGTAAGCCCAAAGCAGCACATTAGAGTCTCAGCTCCTGCAGAAGTAAGAACGCAGACTTTACATTTTCCTCCTTTCTGTGTCGCACAGATTTCCCTTGCCTAGGATTTGTTTCAGTTCTGCACATGCTCACCAAGTGCTCCATAGGGAAAGGTTTGCTTGGACCCCTTCCCTCCATCTCCTGGATGGCAGGAAATCTTAGGTGGAAGAATGTGTATCGGTCCTGTGAATGGAGGATGCCACTCATCCTGCCCAAGGACTTCGCCTGTAATGAGGAAACCTGTTTCTTGCTGCCTTGAACTAAGTCAGCAAGAATAGTTTAAGATGCTATCAGTAAACTTCAGTTTGCTTGTATTCATCTTAGTCTTTGCAAGTAGTGTGAGAATCAAATAACATAAAATAGTCTCAAATGTGAAATGGGGTCAGAGAGTGCTCTTTGGACACACAGCTTCTACTGCTTGTGGACATTCCCCGTAGAACCCTGGAAATCAAGCAGATGTTCATGTGCTGAATTTGGGATGAAGGGAGAAGAAAGAATTTTAAAATGTTGGTGTTTTGGTAAATAATGATATGATACTTTAAAGGGATAAAACCTTGTTGAGTCAACATGTCAGCATTGTTTTAGGTGAATGGTTTCCGTGTTTTAAAAAGTGAAATGTCCCAGAGCTCTTGAAAATTCTGAATGATAGACTTTCATCAGAATGTCCTGCTAGATCTCCTTACCTGGCCCACATGTGGAACAGCTGTGCCACAGGGGAAGAAACATTTGTCTCTGGAAACAAATGAGACATCCAGCTGGGAGACCTCAGATTTTCTGCAGGTTGTCGGCACTCTCCCACCTCATTTTTAAGAGATATTGATTGCTCAATTAACTGATTGATTGATTGCTTCTGTGAATTGAATCCAGGACTTTTGTCCAGACTCCAGCCTTTCCTTTTGGAACTTTTTAAAAACTTTTGAGCCAGGGTCTCACTAAATCGCCAAGTTGTCCAAGTGCTCTTTAACTTGTGGTCCTCTTGCATCTGCCTCCCAGAGTGCAAGGATGATGGAGGTGTACAAAACAGCATACATTTTAACTTTTTTTACGATATTGGATGTATAGAAAAAGCAGAGAGACTACAGAGAATTATGTTCTATACTATACTATATCTTGTCCCCCTAGTATTAACATTTTACATGAGTGCGATCCATGGATTACACTGAAATATTTTTGTTAACTGATGTCCACTTTATTCCTATTTCTCCAGATTTCTAATGGAGACCTTTGGCTGCTCCAAGACTTCATCTAGGAAACCATGTTACAGTCTGTTCTCGAGTCTCCTTAGGGCCCTCTTCTCCGTGACCTCCCAGCCTCCTGTGTCTCCACGACCTTGATTCTGAGGAGCACTGGAGAGGCATTTCCTCTGACGCTTTCCACTGGGCTTTGTCTGGTGTTTTCTCATGATTAGACAGTTACTGGTCACTTCTTTTATTGCACTTTTGAGACCTGAGGAGGGCCCTGTGGACAGTACTCAGGGTGCTAGGGCGACTGTCACAAATGTTAACTGTCTTGATCACATTGTGATGAAGGGTGTCCTTTGCTCTAAGGTCCTCTTCACTGTAAAATGTCCTTGACCCTCCATACAGGTACATACATAGCTGAACTAAGGTTAAGAAAATGTTTCATAAGCTTCTTATGAAATCCACCTTAATTCTAAGGAACAAAAATAGCTATCTGTGGGCAAATTATAAAGGGCTATAAAAACTATTTCTGTTTGGGATTGCTTGTCTTTCTCATAGGAAGAGTTCCTTTCTCTTAAAAATTCATTAATGTATTAATTTGTGCAGGGAATGCCTTTCTAATCACCAGCAGTAAGTAGGGCAATCCAATCTCCACTTAATTTATCAAACAGTGTGAAGGTACTGTGAGTTTGACATTGGAATAATGTATTCCAAATGCCAATGGATCATCCTTCTAAAAGTCAAGTAAAATCAGCTCCATCTTACCTCCTGTTCCTGAGAATCTAGAAGGTAGGGGCAAGAGAGGGCTGAGAGATGCCAATGCTGTCCTAGGCTGCAGGGCACAGTCTTGGCTGAGGCTCAGCCCCTTCCTTCTGAGGACGAGGCTTCCTAACAGGGCACGAGGAAGCAGCATGTGGGCTGTCAGAGCAACTGGAGGCCCTGTGGGCAGAGCAGGTTTTTCTCTCTGGAAGGGAAGTCCCTTCCAGGTTTGGGTTGGAAATGGGAATCTGAACCTTGCTTGGCTCTTCCTCTTCTGGCTGCTGGTGGGAGAGGGAAGTAGCTCCCTAACCTGAGTCTACCAGGATGTTTGCACCCTACTCTCTTCAATGCTCATCCAAACTGCTAGCAAATCCTACACCATCAGCAAAGGTGTAGGCCAAAGCTACCCATGTCTGTCTCCCACCACCCCACTGCCACCCTGATGAATCTAGCAGCGCCCCTAGAAGCCTTTCACAGGCTTTTCCCTGGGCCTCATCTTCTGCCCTTGCCTCTTGGAATTCACTCCATCTAGCAATAGTGTGGTGCTTTCACAGAAGAACTTAGCCTCTACTTGAAACCACTCATTGGCTTCTAGATGAGAGGAGAAAAGAAGACACCCCTTCTTGCCACGGCCGGGGAGAACTTGTGTGGTCTGGCCCTGGTACTACTCACCTCCACTATCATCTGCCCTGGTCACGCTTCCATAGAGCAAGCTGACCCCACCCCAGGGCCTTTGCACCAGCTCATTCTTCTTCCTATGTAGCTGGCTTTTGTTTCACATCCACTTCTGGGCTCAAATGTTGCCTTCCCTGACAACCCAGTTCAATCCAGTCACCCTAGCACCTCCTTTCAAAAAAAATTCTCTATGTAGTGCAAACAGATGCATCTTTTGTTTACTTCCTGTTTCCCCAAGTCAAGTGCACTAAGAAGAGAGACTTTACTCATCTCATTCGTGCCTCTGGTCTGCGCAGGGGAGCTCAACACATGATACGATAGGCACCTGATAGAAGTTTGTGGAATGAACAAGCGCGGAGCTGGAACTTCTTGACCCTCTGCAGTACGAGGCCATTCTCCTCAGAGGAAAGCATATCCGGGTCCTTCGGCAAATCCCAGGCACACATTCCAACAGGTCAGAACCTACAGGGAGTGAGAAACAGGGAAAGAGACTTTGGGGTGCCAGTGGCGGTGGAGGCACAAGCAAAGTGTAAGCTTCGGCCAATCAGCACTGTTCAGAAACGGAAAATTACCAACCGGGGAAAAGCATTTGCGGTTTACACATCTGACGGAGGGTGAAGTGCTGTCACCATTGTGAAACAACATGGCAGACTTTTCTGAATTCAAACACGTGCAATCAAGCTGTATTTCTCTGTGTTTTCAAGAGACATGAAAAAGTACGCTAGTAAAGGGCTTTGAGGATGTTTATAGGCATTTTGTTCATAATGGGCAAAAACTGGAAAACTCAAATGCCCATCAAAAACTGTATATCTCAGGAATAAAAAAATAAACTACCAAGGCACGCATCCACACAGGTGCCTTGCCAACATTTTGTTATACAGAAGAAGCCACACATGACAACCATGTGCCATTGATGGTGCTTCTATCACACTCGTGAACAGGCAGGAATGAGCTCTGGGGGACGACACAAGGAGGGCTGTTGCCCGAGGAATGGGGTTGGCACTGATGTGGGGTGGGCACGAAGGAATTTCTTCAGGTCGTGGGAAGGTTCTGTTTTGTTTCTATGTTGGTTATATGGGAGAATAGCGTTGAAAGTCATTAGCACACTGAAGGTTTGCACCTATATGTGAATCTTACCCAGGAAAGTCTAGTGTCCGTGGTAGCCATGAGGAGACGTGAATGCTGATTGTTCCCGAGCTCGCTTGCTACTTTTTTGGGGAGGGGCATTCCATTAATTTACAAATGAAATTACTTGAGTCTCCTCCCCAAGAACTGTGGAAAGTCTTGCGCTCTGCTTGGAATGAGAGGAGGGTGGATGAACCACACAAAGCACCCTTGCACTATCATAAATGCCCCTCTCTCACACCCAAACATTCCTCCCCAGGGGGTGCAGATGCTGACCATGCTTGTGTTCATTCTACAAGTGTTTGTTGAGCTGTCTCTGGCTCCCAGGCGCCGCCTTACATGGTGAATGTGACAGGATCCCTGGTTTGTGACCACGCCCCCTGCTATCTAGCAAGAGACCCAGCGTTGACCAACACAGAGTTCCCCAGGAGACTAGCACTGTCACCGGACAGTCTCCTTCTCACTCATGTCCCCGGGCTCCTCCAGCATATGGCTGTTGGATGCAGGTCTTTTAATGAAAACATCTGCAAAATGATGGTGATTGGAATGAGGAATTCCTTCAAATTTAGTGGCAGACCTGACTATTTCTAAAAATTCTCTGCTCATTGTTCACCAAAGGGCTTGGTCTCCTGGGACCCCAACCACTGCATCTCTACCTCAAAAATATTGAGTATGTTCTTTAATTGTTCCTGCTGTGAGTTGAGTGGTGCCCCTCAAAAGGATACAAAGAGTGACTGAGAAATACAGTGTGTGTTTAAATTTTAAAAATGTGTTAGAGTAAGAGACACCTTGCCATTAATCCCCTCAGAATGCTCTCCTTCACCTTGAACGCACTTATCCCATCGCTGTGGCCATTGTCTGAAGCATTTCTGGAAGTCTCTTTCATGAGTGTCTTCAGTTGCATGATCATGGCTGCCTGGATGTCCTGAATCATTAGACACCTTTCCCTTTCATGGTCATTTTGGCCTTGAGGAAGAGCCACAAGTCTCTCAGAGCCAGATCTTGTGAATAAGGTGGATGAGCACTCAGTGTCACATTTTCACAAGCTGCCTTTCTCTCGGTGGCACCCACCAGGGCAGTTACTGTATTCTTTGTCACAACTTGTGAAGACACCCACAGAAAAGAACTTCAGGACTGCTTCGGAAAGTGGCAAGAAGGATGGGATGGGTGTGAAGAGAAATAATTTTAAGGACAACTGATGCTGATATGTCTTTCACTGTAAAAAAATCATTAAAATGTAAGCACTTGCTATAGTTTTTGAATATCCTTTGTATACTGAAGCCCTCAGCACCAGTGCCTCACAATGTGGCCTCATTTGGAAGTACATCTCTGCAGAGGTAATCAGATCCAAATGAAGTTCTTAGGGTGGGCTCTGTCTAGTATGAGGGTGTCCTTGTAAACGGGGAAAATTTGACCATGAGGAGACCCATACAGAGGGTGGACCATGCACATACATGACCTTTCTGCCATGTAAGAGTGAAGACAGTAGAAACATGCATCTTCTTTTTTTCTTATTTTAAAGAGAATAAAAAAAAAAGAACAATAGAAAAATGCCAACAACACAGACCAAAACAAAACAAAGCAAAAACAGTAAGAATGATACAGGGTGTCAGAACAAAATCATAGGGATTAACAGTGGTTGTTATATTACATATTTTTATCTTCAATGAAGTTGGTCAGATTACCAGATGTGAGAATGAGAGAGTGATCAAACAATTAAAGAGAGAATAAAAAATAGAAACAGAACTTAAGAACAATGCAGAGTTTCACCAACAAGATGATAGGAATTCAACAATGGTTGCTATATTGAATATTGTTGTCTTCAAATTAGTTGTTCAAATGACCAGATATAAGCATGCAAAATTGGTCAAAAAATAAAACATTAACTGTTCCTTTCAATAAACCATTAGACAGCAGTAGTACAGTTATCCCAGCTATCCATGTGTTTTATAATTTATTTTTTGCAAAATTAAACCAGAGACTTTGGTTTCTGAATTAAACACTGGATAGAGAATTTAAATGTAGAAAAACAACCAGGAATTTTTAGAAAGTCACAAAGACTAATAAGCCACCCACAAAATTGATCTGTGAGACCCAACACAGGTTAGTGACAGTTCAGTTAAAGGTCATTAACAAATACAAGCTGTGATCAATTATTTAAATACAATTTAAGACAAACATGGTGCAAAGCCTTCTCAAACCAGATACAATCGATTTACTGAAAATAATATTGTACTTCTAAGAGAACAGCCAGACCCAGATCAATAAAATTACCCCTCACCATAAACCTTTTATCCAAGACCAATTTATCATTATCAATACCTTTTAACAAAACAAGCATTTGATATGCCGCTAAGAGAATGCTTAGTGGTTGTTTTCCTGAAAACCCTCATAAGCAAAGAGAATGATTTATCCCTCTTTCCACACACGCTGTCTCCTCTGGGTGAGGGTTTTTTATTCAAAGAAGAGGCAAGGAATCCATTTTGTTATCTCTGTTCCTCTGCAGAGAAATGGCAGGGTTCAGTGTTCAATTCAATTAGTGATCACTTAGCCTCTGCCGCAGACGACGTTAACCTTCCTAGTCTGCCCTGCAAAACAAATGATGGATGGTGGGCAAAACCTCCCCTGGAAGACCCAGGGTGGCCCTGGATGCCACCCCCCCTCCCACTCTTAGGAACATGCGTCCAAACGCATGAGAGTGACTGCGACAGGTTGCAATGACCATTTCAAATCCATTCGAACTCTTGCAAATAAAATAAGATACTCAGACGCTGGTGCCTAAACTGTCAGAGGCATTCCCATGACACGTTACTGGCTGAAGATCTCAGAGGTAGAAGATGCTTATTATTTACACAAGGCAGTGCTTTCATGACTTTAAAAGGAGACATACCTTTGTACAAAATCAGGGAATGACTTTTTTTTTTTTTTTTTTTTTTGCGGTACTGGGGATCGAACTCAGGTCCCTGCGCTTGCTAGGCAAGCGCTTATTCCACTGAGCTATATCCCCAGCCCCAGGGAGTGACTTTTAAAACCTGTTCATTAGACAAAATGAGCACCGAGTGCTTCCATAATGGCTCAGAACCCATTGTGCCTCTGCAGCGAGGCTTTGGGAATCTCCACTGCTAATGCAGGTAATTTAACCCTTTGTGGGGAGAGTCTGATTTTTCCAGTTGTCAAGTACTTGGGAGATACTCACGTTGCCCTGATGCACCAGCTGTTATTGTGGGGGGAAAAGAAGGGCAAGGTCTGGGGTAGGGCTGGGCAGTAGGAGAAGGGGACAGAGAGAGTCTGATCCCCGGATTCACTTCTCCTCTGTCCATTGCAGCAAGGCAGGCAGTCAGGGTAGACGACAGGAAGTCAGGCCGCAGGCAGACCGGGGAGCTCCTTGCAGCATCCAGGGCTGGCCCAGGCAGAACGCACAAGTGTGAGCCTCCTGTTTCTGACAGTCCACACTCTTCTGATTGCTCGCTGCCCTCCTCAAACTGCCTGCTCAACTCACTCTTGTTTTTTCATGAATGACATTTCCAAGCACATAAAAAGGCAAGTGGAAAAGATAGTATAATGAACCTCACCTGCCACCACCAGCCTCCCGCGGTGGTCTGCTCGGTCAGCCCTGTTGCCGTGCACCAACTTCCCTTCTCCACAAGGTATGCTAAGCATCCTAAGCTTACCCTACAGGCACCTATCACTTGCCTGACAAACTTTGGTAAATCACTTAAAACTGTGTTCTGTCTATCTATAAGAGAACTAGGTTAATCCTGGGGGAAAAGACGTGGGAGAAGGAGGAGGGAAGGGAGGGAAATTAGTCAGAGCTGTCCTTCAAAATGCCATGTGCATTCCTACCCCAGGGTCTTGGTAGTTGCTGCTCTCTGCCTGGAATATTCTTCTCGTAGCTCCCTTCTTGCTCTCTCACTTTGATTCTAGACTTTTGCACAGCGTGACTGAACCAAGAAGCCTTCCTTTGAAAAATTGTCTCCACGCCAACATAATCCATTTGAACTTCCATAAAAGTTCCATAACCTGGGTGGCTGATAAACCACGGAAATGTATTTCTCACAGTTCTGGAGGCTGGGGAGTCCAAGATCAAAGCACCAGCATGGCTAGGCTCTTGTGCGGGTCCTCCTCCAGGCTGCAGCCTGCTGCCCCCTTGCTACATCCTCACAAGGTGGGAGGGGAAACAAGCTCTCTCAGAGCCCCTTACACGAACACAGATCCCAGTCCTGTGCGGGAAGATACCCTACTGCTTAATGCTATCACCTTAGAGTTTCGACATATGAATCCTGGGGAGACACAGACATTCAGACCGTCGCACACTCCAGTAGGATCCTCTCCACTTACCCTGACATGGTTCTCCTCATGGAGAGGATACTTGTATACTTGCTGTCACAGCTGTATTTGTTAGAACACGTGTTCAAAGATTGGACTTGGTTCTGTCCATTGCTTTCATCTGACCTCTTCTAATGCATAGAGGAGACACTTGAGTGTTATTGTATAAATTCATGGACTTACGTCTTTATTCATCAGCCTTCAGCTCTTGGGCCGGCCTTCCTCTTCAGTGGTCAAACTGTCATTCATCTCCTCTGAAACTGAGTCTTTTGAGAAAGGCCAAATCCTTTTGAATTCTGTCGGTAATTTTAGCTTCGTACTTCCTTATGAGGGAGGACTGAAGGTCTCCATGAACAGCGAGAGGTACTTTTCATCTACTTTTCTTCCAGGGCTGCCCCAAATGGTTTGCAGGAGAATTCAGCCACTCCAGATGCCCCATGGCTGGTCTGGACATTTGCTTTGGCTGCAGCAATTTTCACCCTGTGCAGGTCCATCCCTGATGACTCTGTTCCTCTGCAGCTGCCCTCAGTTGGGTCTTCAGGATTCCTTCCTATCCATGGCCACACAGAAAGCCCACACTCTACGTGCATGAAGCTTCCTTTTCCCCCTCGGTAGCATAAGTCTTATTAAAACCTCTTTCAGGTGGCATACTTTTGCCTATTTATGATTTCTCTCTCAAGCAGAGAAGGCTGAACTGATAACACTAAGAGCTGGTAATGCCAAAGCCTGCTCATCCCCAAAGTGGCCAACAGACAGGGCTGGAACCCCTGAGTGTGACTAGTAGCTGGAGAACAACATTAAAGTAAGTGGAGAGTTGCTGGGAGCTGCCTTTTCTGACGATTGAAAGAGTTCTCAAAGCCTCTGGGCAGGTGTTGGCCGTGGCTGCCCGAGGGTTTTGGAGGACAACTAACACAAAAACTAACATCCACTGGTACTCACAGTTCACAGCTGTTATCACTGAAAGTGCTACACCTTGCCTATGTGCGATTTCTGTATTCACTGAGCCAAAGAGCCTTGCGCCAACTGTTAACACTTGTGGCTCTTACATCCGGAAAGGCCCCTCTGTTCTAAGTCCACAGGTCATTTTCCTTCTCTTGATCTCCTTATTCTTTTCATGCCCACTGGTGACTTTTCTGGGTTTGTCATTCATTCAGGATATAACTGATCATTCAGCATTAGAAGCTGAGATGAGTACTTTTGATCTTGTGTGAAGTCATGGGTGAATATTTCAGGATCAAGCAAAGGAAAAAGGAAAGTTTACTGTCTCCAGTTAATTTTGATATCAAGGAACTGCAATTGCTTACAAAGAATAGAGAGAAGAGTAAAACTGGAGGCTGTGCCTTGGCCAGAAGCTCCGCTTGTATAATGAAGAGGTTGATTGCAGAAGCCATCTCCACCTGCATGGGCCTAGACACCCAGCTGCAGTGTCCCATGCCAACTGGGACCTGGAAGAGCGCAGGCCCAACTCTCGAAACATTGCTTTTGGTTCTGAACGTTGCTCGTGAAGCAGCAACTTCCTCCTAGCCTCACTCTAGAGCCGCTTCCTTCTCAGCTCCAGGGCTGCAGGGATCCTTCAGGGTCTCCTTCTCACCTCTCGCAGGCGTGGTCTGCCTTCAGTTCTGGTTACAGGGAGAGCAGTTGCGCCTCACCAGTGTAGCTACTTCTGTGATGTGTCTGATGGAAACTTCTCCATGAGCAGCAACTCTCCTAGGTTTCAGGTCCAGCAGAGATTTCTCTTTGATAATTCTTAGTCCATGGCAATAAATACCGGAACAAGGGACTTAGCCTCGTGGTGTTTAATTATCCTTAAAAGAAATCCACTATTATTAGTTAAGTCTTTCAATTGAGCAGAAGGAGAGTATATCCAATTACTTACATTTATAATCACTTCGTCCTCATGCTTATGAATTAGCAGAATTATTCTTTAACAAGATACGTAAACCCGGTATTTTTATATAATAGCACTGATTTTCTGAAAATTGAGTTGTTTGTACTCTTTGTATATTATAAAGATATTGGTTCAATAGTCCGGATATATGGAGAAAAAGCTCTATTTCTATTTCATTTTACTTCAAAATGTTAGAAATTTAATAAACATTTAAATGCAAAAGGTAAAATAACAAAAATAAGAAAACATAGACAACTCTCCATGATATTCAGGTAAAAATAGAATAACATCAAAGACAGAAATAAGGAAAATTAATATTATATGTGATTAAATATATTATACATTTTCTATAGAAAAACAAACAAACAAAAAAATCACGACCAAAACAAAATAAATGACAATCTGGAGGAAACACTTTTAAGTTACATGACCTTTACTATACAAAAGAGATCTTAAAATCAATGAGATAAATATTCTAATAGGAGAATAAAGGAGACATTTAATTCAAAAGTGAAGAAAACAGGTAAACATTTCATCTTAGCATTAGTCAACAAAATGAAGGGTAGTCACATGATTTTCTTTATCTTCAGTTGAAGGATAAAATTCAATGTTATTAAGGCTGGAGAATTTTATTTCTTCTGGTGATATAATTCAGTACGGCACTGTGGAAACAGCATTTCCTCTGTACGAACCCAAGAGCCTGACACAAGAGTGTGCCGTTTGCTG
The DNA here is from genome assembly GCA_004027595.1 of Dinomys branickii. Classification (NCBI taxonomy): domain Eukaryota; kingdom Metazoa; phylum Chordata; class Mammalia; order Rodentia; family Dinomyidae; genus Dinomys; species Dinomys branickii. Next base: position 27,116 of record PVLD010008480.1, read on the forward strand.
TGGGAGCACCTTCCTTGGTGCAGGAGAGGAGCCCTGTCTTTGTGGTGCTACGGACCCAAGTCTGTGGTAAAACTCAGACTCTGCGAGCGCTCCAAGAGTGGGGCCCATGTCAGCACCCTCCTGGCAAAGTCTCCAGGCAGGCAGGCCAGAGCCAGAGTCAAGGCTGGTCCTTTTGCGAATTCCCTGTCAGGACTGTGTGTGAGGCCCCAGGACTCTGTCCTAATTTCCCTTCCTGGAGTCATCATGTTTTCATGAGCTCAGCAACCACGTCCTGGCTTCTCATCTCCGGAGTAGCTAACTTAGGTGATAGAAAGAAAACAAAGGAAAGTACAAGCCATGCTTATATCATGAGCTTGATCTGCTTCCATCTACTTGTATTTCTTTATTATGAATTCAAAGGTCCCACACACTTCCTCTCAGAGTGGGGAGAAACGTATCACGTGTCAGTAACGCCACTCCTCCCTCACTCTCTGTGTCATGAGCTACTGTGATACACAAACAGTAGCCAAAGAGGAGGCAACAGCGCCAGAGTTATCACTGGCCACTGCTCAGAAGGGACACAGCTCAAGACCTCAGCCCAGGGAGCGTGCAAACACGTCGCTGTCGAATTAGCTGCACTCACCTGGTCAGGGCCATGCCGGATACCTGCAGAATCTGGCACTCAGCAGCAGGTCCTGTCTGACCACACCCCCTCCTCAGGTAGATAGGTTCCCGAGGGGATAGTAAAGAGCTCCGCTGAAAATGCCAGATCTTGAGCCAGTGTCACTACTGAGCAACTGGCTCCTCTTCCTCTTAGGAAGTGGGTAACAGCTGAAGAGAAAGGGTTAGCCTGGCTTAGCTGTTCTCAGACCTACCCCACCTGCACTCTAGAACTCAGTGAGGCTCTCCATCAGCAGTGACATCCAAACACTACCCCCAAAGTCCCTGACTGGAGGCACAGGCAGAAACCAGGAACCAGCTTTTAAAGGGCCCTTTACCTCAGGTAACTGATGTGAACCCAGCACTGACAGTCTCCATTCAGGTGCAAGTCTGACCACACAGAGGCCTCGGGTATAGAGATTTGGAGAAACAGCATGAACAGAGAGGCACAAAGTATAGCCCCCAAGAGGACTTGTTGAAAATGCATGAGCACATGGTCTTAGAGATGGTTCCAGGGGTTCCATGATCAATTCTTTGCTCCATTAACTAAGGTCAATGGCCTGACCAGGACCATTGACCTTCTGAACCTTCTACGAAACAGGTCTGCCGCCCTCAGCACTAGGCATCCTAACTGTATTGCTCTAACCTCACAGTTTCTGGCAAGCTTGGACCACGGCAGGATACGGGGACAGAGGATGCACCTGGAAGATATATTTTTCCGACTCATACAAGCTCCGCTGGCCATTTCTGCAGGTCTACCTGGATGTTGATCTGGTGAGTAAGGTAGGTTCCTTCTCTCTGCTGCAGAGCTTCTTCTGAGGGTCTGCCCCAAGCTTTCTGTCACCAGGGTTTCATGGAATCAGTGCACGTAAAAGATTTGTAACCATATAATATACTTAAAGGAGGTAGATGCAGGGACCTCACTGTTTGACAACATGTAGGTTGTAAGTAATTAGTACTGATCTGCCCAAGGGAAATGCCAGTGATTTGAAACCATTAACCCTAACAAAGAAGGCTTTTCATTGGAACAACTTGCTACCACATAATCAAGTATTTAGATACTTGATTGATACTAAATGTGAATGTGTTTGTGGAGCAAGGTCACAGTTATGCACTTAGCTCAGATCTGCAAAAGCAAAACCTTATTTTCTCTCTCTGTGCTCAGAATCCCTCCACAGGGTCAATGAGGTAGGTGGGGTAGGAGTAGGGGGCCACCCACATAGGCTGTCTCATGAAGGGTATACAGGGTTCATTGCAGTGGCTTTGAATCTCTTCTGGCAAGTGGACCTCTGGGTAGAGAAAAGAGTGTACTGGACCTCAGGGCATGAGACACCAAGGGTCCCTGTGCTGTCCTTCTGCAAGCTGAGGTCTTTGTTGTCCTTGAGATTCTCTCTTCATTATCTTATACTCTGAGTCTTGGGAACCTGACCTGTGTGATCCCATTCACAGACCTCCTTGTCCTGGGATACTGACTGGGTTGGGTACATGGGGCCTGTAAAGAACATGGGACCACTACAGGGTCACTAGGGGTACCTGGTTCCTTGAACAAAGGTCTTAGCTCTTGGGAACACCTTCTCTAAGCAGCCATTCCTGTGTCTGGCTTTAGCAGGCACCTGCTCTTCCTCAGGACATGGCCCTGTTGCCAGTGGTCCCCCAACCCAAACCTGTCTCTGGAAATAGCACCCTTACCTCTTCTCCAAGTACCCTAACTTGAGCTTCCCTTTGTCCTCATATGAAATTCTGACTGAGGCTCTGGAACCTCCTCAGGCTTCAGAACAATACTTTGGTTCCACTCTTACCCGACTGGCGCTGTTGCACACATCCCAGGCTGTACAAATGGCAGATAGCTCCTTTGACCTCTCCGGGTGCCCTGTGAGCTCCACATTGGTTCACACTGGAGCCATAAGCCCTGAGAGTCTTGGCCACTGCCAGGTGCCCATCCAGCAGCCTGAGCCAGGGGGTCAGCCTTCACTGGCTGGGGCCCTGGGGCAGGCCTGATGTGTCAGTAAGCTTCCTGTTGCTGTGACAAAGACCTGAGATAAAGCAATGCATGAGGAGGAAAGAGTTTTTGGTTCACGGTTTCTGAGGCTTTGGTCCATGGTCACTCAGCCCCCTCGCTTTTAGGCCTGGTGAGGCCATACATTATGGCAGAAGTATGTGCTGGAGAAACCCTGCTCACTTCGTGGCAGCCAGGAGAGAGAGAGAGAGACAGGGAGACAGAGATAGACAGAGAGAGAGACAGAGACAGACAGAGGCCAGATTCCCAATGTCCCTTTCAGTGCATGTCCTGACAACCTACCCTCCTCCCTCCAGCCCCCACCTCCTCAATGGCCCACTACCCCCCATCAGTGCCCCAGGCAGGGACCAAGTCTTCAACACACAGGCCTGTGGGGACTCAAGATCCAAACGATAAGCCCTGACTTGGCAGAACTCCCAGCTCCCTCCTGCCCAGAAGCACAGTGACTGTTAGATATGGCAGGGTGCTCTGCTGGTGGGGGACAGGCATCCTGGTCTCCTCCATGAGCCCCACCTAGAAAACAGAATAAAAGCCCCCTGCTTCCTCCTTTCCTTCCTGTCCCCTTCCTCCTGTCTGTTCTTTCTCCATCCTCGACAGAGCTCAACCCAAGGGAAATTTACGACTTCAGTTCTCCAGCCATGGCCATCCTTGCTTCCCTGCTCCCCTCCTCCCCTTCAGGTACCACGAGGGCTACTCTAGGTCACATGGGCCCTTTCCTAAGCCATGACCTTCTTCCTCTAGAATGCTAACCATCCTCTTTAGAGTAACCAGCCCTATGGCTGAGTCTTAGGAGCAGATAAGGTACAGGAAGAGGTGTATCAATCTGGGTTTTCCCAGGACACCAGCATGGGCTCAGAACCTCACATTAGCTAGCACCATGGGAAGGACCTCTTGAGGTCTCCAGGCAGCCCTGGTAGAATAAACTGGTAGACAGGAATCTCCCGAGAGGCAAGGCAACAGGATACACAAGTGGGGATTTATCAGGAGAACAGGCACATACAGTTGCTGAGGGGAAGAGGTCCCATCATAGGTTGTCTATAGGTTGGAGAACCAGAGAAGCTCACAGTGTGACTCAGCCCAAGTCCAGGAGCCTCAGGACCAAGGAAGCTGGAGGTGCAGCTCACAGTCTGAGGCCTAAGAACTGAGAGGCCCCTGGAGGTGCTGATGCAAGTCCCAGAGTTCAATTCCAAAGAACTTGGAGTTCAGAAGTCCAAGGCAGGAGAAGAAGGCTGTCTTGCTCTGAAAGCAGAGACGAAAAGATATTCTTACTCTCACCATTTTGGTTTCCACACACACCTTTGGCCAACTGCTGGTGCTCATCCACATGGAAGGCAGATGTTCCTGCTTCAGTCTACCAATTCTCAGGAACTTGTCCTCTGGAAATACCTTTCTGGACACACCCAAAACAATGCTTCACCAGCCACCTGGACATCCTTAGATCCAGCCAAATTGACATATAAAATTAACCACCACAAAGCCTTCCGCCAGAAATTAATAACCTAGGGAAACAAAGACACACCCACAACTGCATGACTTCTCAGGGTGTTTACTGCACTGCTGTGCTTTAGAGGTCTCTGAAGGGATTCAGGGCATGTAGTATTTGACCACAGACCTCTTGTTTTTCTACAGAGCATCTCACAAGTGCTCTGTCTACTACGCTCGGAAAGTGCTGCGCCAATAGGATTAAAGTTAGAGTGTCAGTATTCAAAACCATTTCAGAAGATGAGAGCACGCTAACCATCTATCTCTAAAAAAAAGGGCAGATGGGAAAGGGAGCGGTGGGCAGAGTGAATGCCAAGAAGAGAACACAGAGGCACGGCAAGATGGCATGCAGGTTAGTCCTGCCCATTAGAACTCTACGATTCCTCCCAATACACCGCTGACAGAAGTGTGACCAAAGGGGAAAAACAGCAAAACAAAAAATAAACGGGTGAGAATATAAGAGTATGTGAGGACGAAGAGAGACGTAACAGCAGAGAAAGCGAATTCCAATGAAAGATTATTTAATGGGGTGAAGGGAAGCAGCCCAGTGGACGCAAACCCAATTCAACTTGAGACGGTAATGCTGCTCGGGATTTCTCTGCTAAATCAAACCTGGAAGAGCAAAATCATTATAATGGCAAAAGACACTTAAATGCAAGATTTCAAAACAACATTATTAATCTAAAAGCATAAAACACAAAATAAATATGAACATAGATTGGATCAGGAAGGGAAAATTATACGTATATTATATATAATATATATATAAAATAAACTTTCTTATTTTTCACCCAGGAGAAGTTACCAAATTGTTCAGATGCTTAGCCCTAGAGATCGCATATATTCTCTGAAGTATGAAGTGTACTCAGCACATTTTTAAACAAAATATGGCATACTCAAATTTAATAATGTGGGTTTACAAGAAAGTATTTTAATCACTCAGAAATTCTAAAATAAATAACAGTGAAAATCTTTTTCCTAAATACCCATGGGATGCACCAGGGATATAGCTCAGTGGCATAAGCACCTGCCTGGCAAGCACAAGGTCCTGAGTTCAATCCCTGGTACCAAAAAAAAAAAAAGAGATAAATATCTGTGGGACCATGTAATAAGTAGCAAAACACAATGGTGAGTTATTTAGATAAAAAATAGAAATGAGAACATCTCATTTTAAGTCCATATGTCATAGCTACAAGATCATTACAGAGAAAAACATAACTTCTAAAAAAAGGGACAGCAGGGGCCACACACTACACACTCAGTCTGGTGGTTCTTTTTTTTTTTTTAAACAAAATTAGTTCTAAGGAAAGCAGAATAAGAGTAATAAACAAAATATGGTAAAAATTTAATTGGAGAAAAGGCAATCCATAAATATAAATGACAGCTGCTCTTTATTTGTTGATCTGAGTAACCAACTTGAAGATATCGATATGTAATACAACCACCATTGTTAATTCCCTGTCACCTTGTCTGAAATTCTGTATTACTTACATTGTTTTTGAGTTATTTTTATAAATGCCTGTGTCTCTGTTAATATGTTTTCATTCTTTTGTATTTAAAGTGAAAAAATAAAAATAAATGAAATATAAAAATAAAATCAGTAAAACAGGCAATTCTTTGACAAATTTAATTTTTAAAAACCTGAATTTTTAAAACTTACAAAGTAACAAAATTAGAAATACTTAAGCTGTTATAAGAAAATATGTAACACTATTTCTTAACGATATTAGCTTAACTAGCAGAACTGTACAGTAATAAAATAGAAAAGAAAATATTTGTGATTTATTTATTTATTTATTTATTTATGTGTCTTCTTGAGACAGGGCCTCGCTATGCAGTTCAGGCTGACCTTGAGCTCATTTGTAGCCCAGGCTGGCCTTGAACTCTCAACGATCCTCCTGTCTCAGCCTCCTGAGTGCTGGGATTATAGGCATGTGCTGCCATGCCTGGCTTTTGTGAATTTTTTAAGTAATAAAAATACAGCCAATAACCAAAATGTTTTGTAGGTTATTCCAAATAATTTTCCCTTATAGGCTCTGAGTAAAGATATTTTAAAAAAGAAAATAACATTAAAAATGTGGCTTCTGAAACGCAGTACAAGCTTGATTGTGATGTGCACCTGCACAGCATGGGTACAACTATAAGGCTCACATGAAGGACCCTCATCAAAATCTTCCCGCAAACTCCTGTATCAAATCTGAAAGTACATGTACAGATACAGAAGCTTTATCATAGGGTTGGAAAGATGTCATAAAATTTAAATAATGCATTATCCTACATGTGAATGAAGAAAGAGAAAAGCATGTCCAAAGGTTTTGAAAATATGTGTGATATATTTTAGTGCCCTGTCCAGATAACTCTTTGACCAATTTTTTCAGGAATCAAACTCATGACCTCATGCTTGCCAGGCAGGCACTGTGCAACTGAGCTATACCCCTAGCAGATAGCTCTTTGAGAAGTGAGGCTCAAAGGATTCTTGCCTGGCAGGATAAGAACAGATTGAAAAGGTGGTTACATTAGATGGGGACTCACTCATGATGCACTGCACTGGTCAACTTCCCCATCACTGGGACACACTTTCAACACCCACTCTTTAAAGAAGGGAGGTTTAGTTTGGCTCACAGTTTCTGGCAAGTCAGTCCATAGTCAGCTGGCTCCAAGGCGGAAACAGCATGGTAAATTAGAGCACAGAGGATCAAAACTGCTTAGTTCAACTGGATGGGTGGCACATACCTGTAATCCCAGAACTAGTGAGGCACAGGCAGGAGGACCACAGCAAGCTGGAGGCCAGCCGGGGCTATACAGTGAGTTTAAGGCCAACCTGTACTACAGAGCAAGACCTTGTGTCCAAAAAAAAAAAAATGCTGCTTAGTTCGTAGCAGCCAGGAGGCAGAGAAAGGGAGCAGTGCCAGAGCGAGAAGGGCCAGAGAACAGATACAGACCCAAGGTCTTGCCTTCAGGACCCACCAGACACACCCAGGAATGGGCCACAGTAATTTTCTAGGTGGCTCCAAAGCCAATCAAGTGGGTGATTAATATTAACTGTTGCCTACACCCAAGGAAATCAGGAGTAAAATAGAAAGGCGACTGTGGATTTATTCATTTGTATATGATGTATTTAATACAGGTCCACTAGGTTCCATGGTGAAAAAAACCTGCAGTTCAGGCTGTGTTATATCATAGTCATGCTGTCACTATAATTGTTTGATATGTGTGTATACCAGATTGTCATAATATTAGTCAATGCTGTGATTATTATACACTTGAAGTATCAAGATACGTGAAGTATTTCACACATCAGAAGAGAATTCACCAAAGAATGTGAGCAAAATCAATCCAGTTCTTTCCTTTATGACCCAATCCTGAGTTAGAACACATGGCAGGGAAAGGACCTTATCCACTACAGTAACAGAAGAGATTCTGCATGGCACTTCCAGCCAGTCTTAGAAAGAAAAGACTATGACATGTGCAATGTAATTAAAAAGCCACACAGAGCGCTGTAAAAGACCCATTGAGAAGGAGGAAAGAACAGATGTGCCTTATTTCTAAGTGGTACAGTAGAACATTGTAAAAATGTCAGTCTTTCCCCAGTTAAGATTTGAGTTTAAACAATGCCATAATTTGAATTTGTCCTCTTTAAAATGCAGGTGCTGCCAAGGTGTTGGTATTACAAGGTGGGGCCTTCAAGCGTGATTAGGCTGCGCCAGAGAGATGGGGAGATTCCTCAGTGGCACAGCACCTGCCTGGCAAGCACAAGGTCCAGAGTTAAATTCCTAGTTCAAAAAAAAAAAAGGAGAGTTATTAGACTATGAGAGATTCTCCCACGTGAATGGGATTAAGGTCCTTACAAAAAAGACTTCCTGAAGTCCTTGTCTTTGTCTTCTCTCACACGTGACCTTCTGCCATGTAAGGGTGCAGAAGAAAGGCCCTCACCAGGCACCAGCACGTGAGCATGGACTTCCAGCCTCCTGAAACGTCAGGAATAGACTTCTATTATCCAGTCAGTAGTATTGCGCGATAGCCACAGAAAAGAGACTGAGACAAACGTTTTAACAACTACTCAAGTAGGGGTGTTTCTACACTTCCACCACATGAACATCTGTATTCTTAAAGTTGTCAGTGCTATGAACAGTGAAGAAGAGCTATGAACATAGATTTCAGATTCAAGTAGACCAAAGGGTATGACTGTAAATGCAATGTGTGACCCCTGATTAAAGGACATGCTACTGCACTGACATTATTGAGAGAAGTAGTAAATTTTTATATAATTATATGTCATCTAACATTAACATAAACACCTTAAATTACTCAACTTTGATACTGTAATATTGAAATAAGATGCCCTTGTGTTTAAGGTGTCCATGCTTAAGTGTTTAAGCAGGTTATGGAGTCTCCAACCTCTGCTCAGTAATGACTTACAAAAAAGCTCATATGGAGCAAATGTTAAATGAAGAAGAAATGTGGCAAAGTGTTAAAAACCGATGACTCTCCATGAAGAAATATACGGGAATTCATTTGGCAATTCTTGCAACATTTCTGTAGCTTCAAACATTTTTCAAAATAAAGTTAAACCATTATTGCTAGAAACTAATAAATAAATAAATAGAAATCCAAAGAAAGAAGACTTATGCAAAACATGAACACAATTCGTTGAATAAACAACTGACACACATTTAGAAGTAGGAATCTGCGTCATCAGTCACTGCGGTCAGAGCTCAAGGCAGAAAAAATAAACTGTGGTTTGTTATGGACCATGTGGTGGTAAGGGTAGAGAATCAACTTGATCAGTGCTGGGATCACATTGAAGGATGGTGCACGTGGCTTCTGGAGGTTTCTGGGTCAATCCTGGAGCCATGACTTGGGTGGTCTGGTACTTGACCTGTGTCCGGGCTAGTATTGTTCTCCTGAGTTGCTTCTCAGCCCCTGTGAAACTAAGCAGATTTGTTCACTGGTCCGTTCACCACCGAGTTTCTCCCTTCCATAGAGCCATGGGCCAAATTAACCTTCTACTTTTTAAGTTGAGAGTGTTGGGTATTGTGTCCCAGTGACAGGAAAGCTGCCTAACACAGAACGCGACCGGGCAGTGAAAGTACGTAATTGCGAAGCCAGGTGCACTGATGCGTGCACAGTCCTGCTGTCTGGGGGGGGGGTGAAGTGGGAAGCTTGCAAGACCAGGTTTGGCAACCTAGCAGAATCTTACCTTAAAAAATGTTCAAACAAACAAACAGTTGCTAAATTTTGCAGTAAGTTAAAACTGACAAACCAAACAGTGAATGGGGAAAAAAGATGAAATTCAGACAGGAGTATGTGGTCTATGACTCCATTTATATATAATTTCAAAGGCAAAGCAAAGCTTCACTCATGGAGTTAGAAGTCAAGGGGGCCTCAGGGGCTTCAAGGGTTCATCACCTCTTGATTCTTGCTCTGGGGGCTTTTCTTTCAGGGGGCTCACACCCCCAAAACCCCCATGTTCTATACTTATGTTTACACTTGTTTCTACTTTCTCACACTTTAGTTTTAAAAGAGGGTGATAGTAATCTTCTTCCAAAGAGAAGTGAGAGCAATTTACAGCCCATTTCACTCTCACTCATTTCCTGAAGTGCCCCCTGGATAATCCCTGTTATTAGGGCTGGACTTGGGGACAGATGAGCCACCCTGCCAAATGCAGCAGAGTTTTAAAAGGAGCTCTGAGTAGTTCCCACATGAATAGGAACCTGAGATTAGTCACCAACTACTAAAGCACTATGCTATTTGAATTAGGAGCCAACAAAATTAAACAAAACCTATTAAAACATGTTTCTGAACAGAGAATTTACACTTCCGATGTGTGTTCCAGGAAAAACAAGAGTGTCATCCTGCTGTATGGAACAGAACTGCAGGGAGCCTGTTCCAGGTTGCCACAGTCATGCGAGCAGGACAGATGGCACAGGCTGCGACAGATACTCCGGGAGCTGCACACCTGAGGTTCCCATGGCCACACAAGAGGTCACTTTTTGAAGACTCTATTGGTATTTGATGGTTTGATTTTTACCCTTAGCTAATGACAGCAGAAAGTGTTAATTTGAAGGTTGATTGGAAACTATAACGAATGCCTAAATTAAAAAAGAAAACCTCAAGAAAGGGCACATTGCTATTAACCCCCCCAGAACATTTGCTCTCTCTTAGAACACACTGGTGCCATCATCCTCACCGCTTTCCGAAGCAGCTCTGGAGTCCTCTTTCCTGAGTGTCTTTACAGGGTGTGATAAAAATATATGGTGAATGCTGCTGCTCAGCACCATCAAGAAAACACCAGAATGTGCCTCGTCCACCTTAATCCACCAGGTCTGGCACCGTGCGCCCTCTGGCTTTTCCCCCAAATCAAAATGATCGTGAAAGAGAAAGGTATTGAATTTATTCAGGACATCAAGGCCGTAGGGACAGCACAGCTGAAGACACTCATGAAAGAGGACTCCCAGAGCTGCTTCAGAAAGGGGCAAGAGCAATGGGATAAGTGTGTTCAAAGTGAAGGGAAGCATATTGAGCAGGATTAACGGCAATGCATCTTCCACTGTAATAAGTTTAAAAAATTTAAACACACACTGTATTTTTTAATCACACCTTGAACATCACAAAAGCATGGCATAATAACCCAAAAAATTCAAACTGGAATTTCTCTTTACTCTCTCTCTCTCTCTCTCTCTCTCTCTCTCTCTCTCTCCCCCTTTCTCTCTCTCTATCTCTCTCTTCAACATCAGGAATTGAACTCAAGACCTTGGACTTGCCAAGTGCTGTACCACTGAGCTATATCCCTGGCCTGTCAAATTGGAATTTAAGAACCCTTCCTCCACAAAAACAAAGCCTGCAGCCCAGTCTCATTTTTATCTTCTTCAGATGGAGAATGTGAGTCTTGGAAACACGGTCCAGAGGTCATCATAAAGGCTTGCTGAGGGGAAGTGGTTGCATGAATCCCTGTAATTTAGGGTCCACTCCCTGTCCCGGATCTTGACTAGTCATCACACCCTAAGCTGCCCATTCTCCTCCTAACTAATTTGACAATACCTGGAGTATACTTAAGAATGTCAACCTACAATTTCACAGTGAGAAGCAGGGAGTGAGTCTCAGAGAGCTGAATACCTTTAAGGCCATCTCATCAACAAATCCATATAAGAAAGCAAAATGCAATCAGAAAAGTGCTTTGTGAACATTGGACAAGAGTCAAAGGGGCCCCCTGGGTGTTTACTCTGGTTTGAATGTGTCCCTTCAAAGTTTATGTGAGCCTCCATTACTATAATCCTGTCGCTCTGGAAGCCAGAGCCAAGAGGATCACAAATTGAACCCCAACCTGGGGTGATTTCGCAAGACTCGGTTTTAAAAATAAATAAAGGATAGGGATGTAGCTCAGGGGTAGGAAGCCCTGGTTTCAGTCCTCAGTACTGAAATCAAAAGTTCATAAGCTGGAAACTTAACCCCCAAATTCATGTTAAGGGCATTTGGAAGTAGGACTTTGGGGAGATAACCAGGTTACATGAGGCCATGAGGGTGGAGCTGCCACGAGGGTATTAGCTGCTTTGTGGAAAGAGGAAGGGAGACCTTGGGGGCAGCCTGGCGCTTCTCTCCTGTGTGACACCTTCTGTGGTGTCAGAGTCTCCTGGGAAGCCCTCATCGGATGTGTCCCCTTGACCTGGGACCGCACAGCCTTCAGAGCCACAAGTGGAATAAAGTACTGCTCATAATTTGCCTGGCTATGGCATCCTAATATAACAGCAGAAAATGAACCAAGGCAATGTTCCTAATGGCTACTTTTTTTTTTTTAATAGCATTGCCCTGGAGCCGGGCAGTCTGCAAGGGCAACCCTGTGGACTGGACCTGGCCCCCCGTAGCAAGGCGACGAGGCGGAGCCCGGCCGTCCGCTGAGGGCAACCTGGTGGACTCAGCCAGGCTCCCGGCAGCACAGTGACAGGGTGGAGCCTGGTGGTCTGCTTGGGCAACTCCAACTCTGAGGACTCAACTGCGCCTCCAGATGAGCTGTATTGAAGCGAAGCCTGGTGGTTTGCTGGGTAACCCTGCCTACTTGACTGGACCAATGACCCTGAAGGCTTGTCAATGGTGGCTTGATCATAGTGAACCTGGTTCCCTGCCTATCTTTGAGCATGGGTGCTTTTCCACCTCCTGCCATAGCAATTTGTGTACACCCATATTTGTTACAGCATAATTTGAAGCAGCCATGTCTCTTCCCAGTGTGAGAGCCCGAGGGAGTAAATAAAACCAAAAGTACAGTTATTATCAGAGGGAAGACGACTGATTGGGTGGTAGAACAATGGAGATGAGGGTGGAGAAAATTGATTAATCGAACGAGCCATCATCTGAGTAACATCAACTGAGTAACAAACGTGAAGATAACATTATGGAATACAGCATCCGGTGTTAATTCCCTACAATCTTCTCTATAATTTTGTATTTCCTGTATTGTTTTGTGTTATTCTGGTTTATATGTCTCCATTCTTTTGTCTTTAAAATAAATAAATAAATACATAGCACTGCCCCAGCCAACAGGACAAAGCTTAGCTGTCTACAGTGTGGGTCACAGCTACCATTAAAGAGGGCACAATTCAGCAGCAAGTAATTCCAACACTGGCCTTCGTGATTTCTGGTTGTCTCCCATTGAGTAAATAAATCACTGTGTCTACATGAACCTCGATTTCTGACCTCTAAAAGGAGGAAGTGCGCCTGCTCCCAGAAGCACTCAGGGATTCAGGTAAGTCACACTGTAATGTTGTTCACATGTAAAGTGTGATTATTCTTTCTAGTTTGCTGCTTCTTAGCTCTCAGAGCCCTCACCAGGAGGCTGAGACTCACAAAACCCTGTGCCCATCCTTAGCAGTATGGAGCATATACTGGACCAGGGGCTGCTAGGGTGTGGACTGCTGTCCTCCCTGTGAATAGGATTCCCTCCTGGTGTCAGGCTCTCCCAAGGCCACACACAGCGATGAACATCTAGCCTTCATCCCATAATTTCTTTTCCATCCTCAGTGATATTGTTATTGGAGTTTTGAGACACTGGATCTTTCTAGGGATCTCTTTCAGGCTCTTGTCCTGAACAAAGAATTGGGTAGGAGAAGGGGAGGGAGGTTTTATACTTATTGAAGATACTAAAGGAAAGAAGAAAGGAAGTGTGCTCTGTAGAGTGAGTGCACACCGGTTACAGTAGGAAAAGAAATACACTTTGCAGAGTGCAAAGCGGGGCCACTAAAGAGAAGGAAGATGGTGACCATAAGGCCAATGGCTACCGTCTTTTATATCCCCCACTCTGATGTCAGATCCAGGGCATCCTATCTAAAACCTGCTTGGTTTTGTGCCAGAAGAAGTGACGACGGCATTTTCTGATGGGTGCTGGGGCTTGGAAGCGCACTGTAGTGGTGTCTTGGCTCTCTGTGATTGACAGGTCGCAGCTACCTGCCCGGCCACTTTGCCATCCCTAATGTCCTGCCTCAGTATGACCTGCTTCTTATGGGGCTCCTGGCGTGTGCCCCAGCTTCTTTGGTGGGATGATTTTCCTGAGCCCTTCTTACATGCTGCGTGCAGATGGCTGACAGACTCCTTCCCTGGGCCCACTGGGCTTTCTCCCCTTTACCCAGGGCAGTGTCTGGGCTTCTGAAAATGTTGTAGCTACATGGAACCTGTGACAGTAGAGCTTGAGATGCCCTGAAGGTGACAGAAGCCGCATTGGGCAAGCATGGCCCATTCCTAATTACCCCACACCACACGCCATGGTGGGTGCCTATGTCTCTCCAGGGGCTGGGAGCTGGCTGGTGTGTGGGTGTCTTGGCTCCCTGGGTCTCCCCTCCTCTTCTTGGGGCTGACAGGTCAGCTGGGTCACATCTCACCCTGGCTATGGCAGAGACAGAGAGGCTGACACTCAGTGGGCCAGACCAAGTCACGTGATCCAACTCATCATGAAGGGGTCCCCAGCACATGGGGTGGCCCTGAGTAGGCACATGGCACAGAGCGTGGACACAGACACCACAGCACTGTCTGACTCACCACTGTCTTTCTCAGCCTGGCTCAGATGTTCCTGCCAGCCTGCCTTTTTCTCCCTTACTGTTCTCTGCTGCAATGGCCAATTCTGCATAGCCTCACATGTCTCCTTCTTGGGGGAGACTTCCATGGCCCCCAAGGAAATGGGGTTCTCCCTTTCCTTCTCTCAGCCCATGGTGCTCTGAATTTTTTTTCTCAACACTTGTTTGTAGGGTAAAAGGAAGTCAACCAAGGGAAGTCTGTGTGTGTGCATCACACGCACACAGCCACAGTAGAGAAATGGGCAGGTGTCTGAGCCCAGGGAGACTCTGACATTCTACCTGCACAGGTAATCAAAGAAATGAAAGGAAAGCATATGTGTGCATCAGTTTAAGTTTATTATTTCTAATTGTTTCAGATACTGAGCAAAAAGCCCATTTGGAGTTCAATATAAAACATGATGTAGCCGGGCCTGGGGCACATTCCTGTAATCCCGTCTCCACAGGGCCTCGGGAAGGAAGATTGAAAGTTTGAACCCAGCCTAGGCAATTTAATGACTTAACAATTTAATGAGCCTGTCTCAAAAATAAAATAATAAAATAAAATGACCTGGAGACATAGTTCAGTGCAGAAGTCCTGAGTTCAGCCCCCAATACTGCCAAAAAATAAAAAACAAAATGAAGCCATTTAGTAATACTGACAAGGATTATGAATCCATAGTGGAAATAAGATAACCGTGTAAAGTGCCCCTTTGGTTACGTTTTTGTGGAAGAGGAAGAAGAGCTCTTTGATAACCCACGCAGGTGCTGTTTTGAGCTTATTAGCAATATTTCTTCCCAGTGACGAGTTTGTAAAAACTAGAGCTGGAAGCAGCATGCAGAGAATTGATCGGCAGAAGACAAGGGAAACAATTCATGGTTGCTAAGAAACTCCACGCGTACAGGAGCACCAGGGAAAGCGCAGTCCAGGTATTCCCAAGGAGACCCGTGTAAGGACCCGCTCTGGGGTGAAGAAGCAGTGGGAGTGGTAAGCAGAAACATGGATCCGCAAGAGGCAGGAAGCAAAGACTCTGCAGCAAAAGGTGTAAAAGTGCTGAACCATCAAAACCCAGTTGTGGAAACCTGTTGAATCAAATCAGGGCAAATTCACAGAGTATTAAAAAATAAGGTAACCTATTGTGTCAGCCATGCCGACTAGAAATGCTGTGTTCATGGCATAACTGTGCAGCTGTGACTGAGACTGAATTCGGCAGTATTTATCCTTGAACACTGGAGCACAGGACCGACTGGACAGATGCGTAATGGCGTTATCCCAGGAGGGCCGTGGCTATTTCCATTTTCATTAGCCACCTGGCAGCAGGTAATGGAAGACATTCTGGGGAAAGAGTTTCCTGCCTCCCAGGAAGATGAGAGCCGGGAGAGGCTATGGCTATGGAACCTCCAGTCGGAGGCAGAAAGCTGTTACCACATGGTTTTGTTCAGCAAGACAGCCACGAAATGAATTCTTAACAAGTCAGGCCTCAGATCTGGAATTTCAGATGTGTGAGAAGCCAGGCTCCTGTCTCTACCACCACCTGAAGAGTAGAGAAGGACAAAGACTTCCTGGGTGTCTGCACTCATATCTACACGGGGCAGGAAGTCCCAGGCTGTGGCACTGTTCTGTGGGAGGACCACTCTGAGGAGACGAGGAGAAGGAAATTTCTGTTTATTTTTTCTGTCCCTTTGTCCAGAAACGCGAATAAGTAGTTCTATTCTTTTTTCCTGAATTTAGTACAGTAGTCCTTCCTTATCTCTAGAGAACATATTCTAATACCCCCAGTAGATGTGTGAAATTATGGGAAGTATTAAACTTGATACATACTATGCTTTTTCCTATACATAGTTATGATAAAGTTTATAAATTCATTTCTAAATTAAGCACCATAAGAAATGCATAACAATTAATAATGAAATTGAGCAATGATAACAAAAAACAAAACACAACAAAACGAGAAGAGATCAAGGGTTAGCAGAAAGAAATCAGACAACTTAGCACAAGGCAATCAGGCATCCTTCTACTGGCCAAGTAGACCACTGCAACCGCGTCTCCACGAGAAAGAGTCCCAGAGCCTGGAGCTGAGGACTGCAGGTCAACTGAGCTATGCTTTTGGTAGCAATGTGTTAGCAGCACTAGCTGCAAAATACCAGATGGTCATGTTGAGGACTTGGATGCCTCTTGGTCCATTCCAAGTGGATGTCATATCAGCATGGCCTGTGCTGTTCCTTCAAAAGTCTTTTCTTATTTCCATAAAGATGTCAGAGTTTGAAAAACATCTGCAGGTGTTGTTATGTACGCATAGCTGGATGGGCAACCCTAGGTCCTAGCTTTCATCACCATTCCCTGATGTCCAAGGTCAGGCCCAGGAAATGGCCTGGAGGTGCTGCACACTTTTGACGTAGTAAAAGAAGGAGGGAGGGAGGGACAAAGAGGAGAGAGGAAGGAGGGAGGGAAAAGAGAGAAAAGGCCGATGAACTTTTAACAGCTGTGTGCAATGGGTGTGCACGTGTGTGTGTTTGAATGTTGTTTTAATGCTGTCAGCCCCAGGTCCCTTGGCTCCTTTCCTAACCTGTGCACTAAGAAACTCACCCTGGGAAACACCTCAGGGCAGAGCAGGTTTAGAGCTGCATGAAAGAACTCTCACCTCCTTGTATCTATGAAATGCATCTGCTGTGAGGCATTTCCTTCAGCGAAAACATTTTCACAGCATTTTTGAAATTCTTGTAACTGCCCTTGCCATGTCAGCTGACACATCTTTAACAAACATTGTGAAAATACTAACTTCAGATATTTTGAAAGCTAAGTTCTCTAATGTGATGTCATTGTCAGAGACTCGCGCATGTGTGTGTGTGTGTGTGTGTGTGGTTCCAAATGTTCCCCTGTTCCCCATCTCTCCTCTCCCATGGTTTTTGCTACAGAACCAGGCTCCTGCCATATCCTGACATTCCATCCTCCTGCTCCAGCCCCATCAAGTCCCCGCCGTCCTTCCCCAGGGGCACATGCTTCTGCTGTGATCCTTTTGCACAGATCCACCCTCTAGGCACATCCAGGACTATGTCAGAAATACACAGGACTCTTACGTATATATTCTTAGCCTCTTATTTTCCTTCCCTCTTCCCATTCCTGCACCCAGTCGTCCAGTGGCGCATCCACCTCACCTTGCATGCCCAAGAATCCACCCAACTCCGAAGGGAAAGAGGGTGTGGCTGCCACCTCCCACCAAATCTCTTCTACCCAAGTTTCCTGCCTTAGTTGGGGTGCACACCCACAGTGTTCAGTAGGAGCTGGGGACCCTACCTGCATCTTCTCTCTCCTCCCTGCAACCCCATTCATCCATAAATTATGGGTCCTAGTGATAGGAAAATTGACTAATAAATTCATTATGCTATTTTTAGTCCTAAATTCCATTTCATCAGACACTGAAGTCTATATGTTAGCTTTCTTCTGCTTTGTATTTGACTGTTTTGTTTTTTCCCCCCATCTTTTCATTTTCAAGTTCTATGGACTCTTTTCTCTGAATCGTTTCTTGTAGACCTCAGCGGTTGCAAATACCAAAGGCCAAATTCACACGATCAGACCTGATCCACTTGTGGAGGGAAAGGATCTGATTTCAGATAGCAAAGTCCCTAGCAGTCCATGACAACCCTCTTCGCACACCACAGCCCTGGCCTGCACCACTGTCAGAAGACACAGCACAGAAAAGGCAGCCTCTGGAGGGGAATCCATGGTTTATGGTGGCATGGAGGAAGGTGTGGCAACACGGTTTACAGGAGGCTGCACAGCCCACATGTGTTATCATCAGCCCCCCAATCAGAAGGCTGGACTGTGTTCAGTGGTGCCCTGATGTCAGAGAAGTGAACTAAATAAACCCTAGGGTGAGAGAGGATCACTCAAAAGTCCACTGGTGCCAAACTCAGATGTTTACACAGTAAATTCTTTTGAAAATCGCCCAAGTTTTTCACCATTTAGAATCTGCACCCTTTATATATCCCATTACTCAACAGGAGAGCTGCTGTGTATTGGTAAGAGATGACCCACAGCCACTGTTGCCTCTCAGAGCTCGCTGTTTCAGGGGCTCTCTGCTGCAGAACTGACCAGCATCATCGAGTCTTGGAAGCTCCCTCTTGTAATACTTTCTATCCTTAAGAGTTGTCCTCTGCTCTGCCAGAGTAGGCATTCTGAGCTCCTGCTATGAGCCATATTCTCACATGCAGACTTGGCAAAGCATGGCCAGGAAAAGCTTGTATGTGCTGCTGTCATGTGTGGTTTCCTATATTTACCTGCAGATCCCTTAAGTTCCCATTCTGGTGGATGCTGGAACCAATGGTCCAGATAGCATCTTTCAGCTTCTGCAGGAAAGTGGCGGGGTATGACGGTGCTGAGGGAAGACTGGAGGAGCTGTGCCTAAGCGCTCCTCTTTCTGCCCTTTCCAGGGCAAGTAGCCCACCTGGTCCCAAATTTAAGGCAGCATCCAGCTTCCTCCAGAGCTTCTTGTGGTGCCAGCAGTGGTGATCACAACATGGGCCATTTCTCTGTTTACTGTATTGCTTTTCCCAGTTAAATATTTCCATTGCTCATGCTTGGATTTTTTTCTAGTTCACAAAGTTTTGAAATGAAAAATACAACAGAAGAAAAAATTTCGATCTTTTAATCGTGCACAACAAACGTCACCCAAGTTAACAGACGGTTGCACTTCCTTCCAGTCTTTTTTCTATTCATTTTTGTCTTAAAGTTATTATGATCATGTGGTATATTCAAAATTGTGCACAATGACATTTAAGCCTATTTTCCCTGCTTATAAAGGAACTGCATGCTCATCACGGGAAAGCTGCTTCTGAGTTATGCATTGACTGTTCTCATCCACATAATATCCAAAGCTTCAGGCCCATTATTACGAGTTTTGAAGATACGGAAAATCACCACCCTAGTTTTTGGCAGAGAAAATGATCATTATGTTGTTCTATGCATTTCTGCTTTTTGTGGAAAAGGAAGAAAAATATCTTTTTATTTAGCTATTCTCATATCAGAGCCACATATAGCTTGGCCATCATCAACAAGTGACAGAACAGAACAGTCATTGTTTAAAATAGACATCAATTCTGGCAAGAGATTCCATGAGAGCTGAGAGGACGAACAGGAGATGTGGGGTCTGTGGGTGCTTCCTTGGACCCTGGAAGGGAGACACCGTTTTATCTGCTAATCTTGGCTCTCTGTAGTGAAAGACTCTGAAATGAAAGATGGAAGTTAATGTTTCCTTCAGCCAGGGAGAAGGAGGGCCCTATCAGAAGCTGTGTGAAGAGATAGCTATCCCACCACACACATGTCTGGAGGGAGATTCATAACCACTGCAAAACCATCAAATACCTCAAGTCCTGAATTTGTGAGTCCCTGGAAAGCTTGAACTTCATCAATGATGTGCAGAGGCTGCTTGTACAGGTTTATGAAATTTCTTTGGTGGCAGCATTTGCACCACAGAAATTGGCAAATGCTACAAGTCAGAGTTTTCCAAACTCCAGAAATCCCAACTGTTAATCATAGGCTTTGATGCTGTGAAACAGTGGACCATATGTATGAAGGACAGGTCCCACATGCAGGCTTGCAGAATCCTCTGTTTACCCTGCAGATCACGGCTCCCATGGTACCACATACCATGTACCAGGAAATCTCCATTTTCCTGTTGTGAGACTTCTGAGTACAGTAGAGCTTGAAAGGCAAGGATAACAGGGTGCAGTTGTCAGGTTAGGATGCTGATGCCTTTAGTCAGCTGTTCCCAGTAAAAGAGAAAATTTTGCCAGATTATTTTGTTGGAAGAGAAAGTATCATTTTCTTTCCTCTTTGTTCTCTTTGTCCCAGGTATGTTTTTATCAATCACATATTAAATATTTTTTATACCTACCAGGTACCAAGAACTGATCTCTGTCCCTGGGATATAGCAGTGGATCAGACAGATAGGTCTCTGCCTTTCTACAGCTTTGTCTTGCAGGAGACACGATCAACACACACACAAATAAATAGAACAACAACAACAAAAAAACCCAATGGTAATGTAAGTACTGTGATAAAAAATAAAACTAAGAGTGTTGGGGCTGAAACTGCACTCAGTTTGGTGGTGATGGAGATAAAGACATTGCAATGAGTTCAGAGAAAGGACATCTGTCATGGCTATAATCAGAAAAATAGCAAAAAGCAAGCCTAAGAGGAGGACCATGGGTAATTCCCAGGCACTCAGATGAACTCCTAAAAAATAGTGGAGACCTTGTGCCTGGGCCAGCTTTCCCACTGCCTGGGGAAAGCACCTGGTATGCACAGCTTAACAGGCAAAATGTTTCCTTTGGCTCACGATCTCAGAGAATTCAATCCATGGTCCTCTGGCTCCAAGGCAGGAACACCATGGCCTGGCAGGGGAAATGGCTGCTGGAAACAGAGAGAAGGGGAAGAGCCAGAGAGAGAGGCACCTCCTGTATGGCAGAAATGACTTAACTAGCTCGTCCTGGGATTCCCCTTTCTAGGCTCCCTTCCTGTGCTCTGTTATGGGGCCAGTTTGCTCTGACTATTGCTTTTTTGACGCAGGTCAAAGACGCCCCTGGGAACTTTTCTGGCTCCCTTTCACCAGGTCATGCCCCCCAGCGTGGACACGGGTGGCATCCCCTCCTCTCCTCAGCAGTCACCTTCGTGGTTGTTTACATAACAAGAGGATCAATGCTTATCCCCCTGCTCTGTAAACCTTATGTGGACAGCATGTTTGTTTTAATTACGCTTATATCCCAGCCCCTACAGCAGAGCCTGCCACATAATGAGGACTTCACAAAGATTTTGTGAATGAGTAGCAATTATAGAAATAGTGAAGCCTCATTCATAAAATTTCCTGCTAAGCAGACTCTTAAAAACAGTAAATGTCATTAAAATATAAGCGGTGCATAATTTATTCACTGAACAACCATTTACTGAACATATCTGTGGGCTGGAACAAGGCTAAAGGTGGGCATTCTGCAGTGACTGCTGTGAGCTTACCTCTGCAGCATGGCACAAAGAACCGTTTTACCATTGTGTGAAAATTTCTTTTGAGTAATATCTCAAGAGTCAGTTAACCTGCCATGATTAGAATTCCTTTGCCTAAGTGATTATGAATTTTTTAAAATTTTATTTTAAAGACAAAAGAATGGAGACATATGAACCAGAATAAGCTATAAACAATACAGAAAATACAAAATTATACAGAATATAGTAGGGCATTACCACTGGATATTGTATTACATAATGTTATCTTCATATTGGTTAACGCAAAAACATTAAAGGAAATACCAAATTATAGAGAAGATAGTAAGGAATTTGCACTGGATGCTGTATAATATAAAGTTATCTTCACTTCTGTTAATACAAAAACAATTGAGGAAATACAGAATTATAGAGAACACAGAAGGAAATTAGCTCTGGATGCTGTCCTACATAATGTTACCTTCACCTTTGTTACTCAGTTACACAGATGATGGCCCATTTGATCATTCAGTTTTTCTCCTCCCTCATCTCCGTTGCCCTACCACTCAATCAGTCATCTTCCCTGTGATAATAACTGTACTCCTGGGTTTATCTATACCCCTGGACTCTTGCCTTGGGAAGACATATAGCTGCCTCAGACTATACTATAACATACATGGGTGTATACAAACTGCCATGGTCAGAGGTGGAAAAGCACATATGCTCACAGCGGACCGCCCAGCTCGACCCCGTTGCCATGCTATGGGTGGGGGTGGGTCCAGTCTGTGAGGTGCCCTCAGCGGGGCCCTCAGCAGAGCAGCCGCAGGGCCCACGGTGGAGCAGCCGCGGGGCCCACTGCGGAGCAGTCATGGGGCCCACTGTGGAGCAGCCGCGGTGATTATGAATTTTATGTGTGTAACAGCAGATCTGTTTTCCCTGTTTGTTGTAAAGGTTGGTCACTCTGTAATGTAACCTCTACAATTAACACAGAAAACAAACTCTTGATCGTGCTGTCTTTAATGTGAATCAACCCTTTGCTGTAACTCGCCCTTCCCAACCATCACAAAGCCCTTGCTATGCCCCTTTCTTTGTTGTCTCAGAGAAATCACATGTAAACTGAGATGAAACCCTGTTGAAACTGTGTTCATAATGCAGTGGAAATCAAATGAAAAGACCTATATTTCTTTGTAGAAAATGTGTGAAATTTGCATCCTGCTACGATTAACTCCTTTGATGGGCTGACAAACTTTGTATGAGCTTAATACTAAAATGCCCACTTGTCAAACAATTTGAAGAAAAGAATGACTTTCCCAGTGACTGGCTAAAAGAGAAATGCTGCCAGTGTTTCTTTACAGTGTGGTTCTTGACATAAATTATATTTCCTTGGGAGAAGGGCGCCTACCTTTATATTCTAAATAATAGAACCAAGGACTTCAAAGCTGTTAGACAGATTGGTGCAGCATCCACAGGCACTTTTATTAACAACAAATGAATTCTATGAGATAAAATGTGTCCCCGTTCCTTTCTCCTCTCTCTCTATCAGGCTATACCCCCTTCTTCACTCCAACTGCCAACCTCTCCCTTTCTCCCAGGTCTACGTGACCACACATACACAGACCCACAAACAGAAACACACTAGAAACTTCATGGGGAAAGGAACCCATCCCATGAGCATTACAGTAAACACTGCCCACCCTCATTTTCTTTTAATTTAGTGCATGTTTCTGGAGCAAAAGACTCACAAAGGATGCAAATTTCTAAATCTGCTTCCAGTGCCATCCTTTGCCAGTCTAAGAAAAATGACTACCAGAATGTATAAATAGGACAAATCTGCATACTCATTAAAAATCAAGAATAAATGCTTCTAAATGTTAGGAAGCCAGAGAGATTTGTGCAAGGCCAGCACTGCTCTTCAGACTGTGGGCTCCATGACAAAATTCTTCAAACTTGGGGTGCTTATAGCATCAACAGTATCCCCTGCCATGTTCTCAAGGCTCCACAGGAGGACCTGCTTCATGCTTCTCAGTCAGATTCTGGGGGCTGCTGGTGATCCTCGGCTGGTGCGTGCACCAACAAATGTCTTTCCTCTTCCCCACCTGGCATTTTTATTCTCCCTGTGTGTCTGTCCCCAAATTTCCTTTCACTTCTAAAGATACAAGCCATGGAGGACCCATCATAATCCAGTATAACCTCATCTTCACTTGATTACATGTGCAAACACCCTATTCTGAAATAAGGTCACATTCCCAGACAAACTCAATGACATAGATTAAGGAGCAACGTGGTGCAGCTCAGTGTACAGCACAACGAGGCAGAAGCTAAGCAGTGCAAGCCATTCGTGCTTGGCTTCCAAAGATCCACTTACCAGTGGGGAGGAGCCTTCTTCACCCAGCCTGTCTTGCGTAAAGAAGGTCGAGAGAGTTCAATCTCTCCTTGCCACAGTGACTGGCTCATGATCAGCACGTCACGGGTCACCCATGTTTAGTGACACTGATTGGTTTAGGAGGTAAGCAAATAAACTGTTGATCCCCTGAAAGGGAAGGCTGAATAACAAGGAAAGAGAAACTTCTTTCTCTGTTGCCTATGAAGGCAGAGATATGAAAAGCTCAGAACTGCTGAACTGGAACATCAGCCCAAGGGTGGCTGAGATGCAGGAAAGGAAAGCCCAGAGAATCAGAGAATTGCAGTACAGTATCAAGCTGAATTCCCACTCCATTGCTGGACTTTTGTTTAGAGGAGCCAAAGCCTTTGCCTTTGGTAGAGTTCATCAGTTTGAGTGGGTTTTCCTTTATTTTTAAGTTGAAGCATCTGTAGGGTCCCTGAGACCAAATACTGGATGCCAACAACTTAGAGGAGAGGGTTACCTGGCTTATGGCTGCAGAGGTTTTGGTCCATGGTTTGCAAGTGTCATCTTTTGTAGTGTGATATATGCTCAGGTTTGTCTCTATGCAATTAAAACTTATTTTTATTCCTATGTGTTAATTGTACACATTAACGGGCTCAGCATGATATCCCAGAGACACAAACAGTGTGCCCTGATCAAATCCAAAATCCCACCCACTGTCCCCAGTGCCCACACCCTTCCTAATCTTTAGTGATTATTATTCTACAATTGGGTTGGCTTTTTAGAATTGCCACATATGAAAGAATACACAGTATGTGTCTTTCTGTCTTTGGCTTTGCTTAGTGTAATGACCTCCAGGTCCATCCATTTTGCTGAAAATGACAAGATTTTATTCTTCTTTACAGGTAAATAATATTCCACTGTGTATATAAACCATGTTTTCTACACCCATTTGCGATGGACACCCAGGATGGTTCCACATCTCACCCACTGTAAATGGTGCCACAATAAACAGGTATCTCTGTGGTATGTTGACTTCATTTCCTTTGGATATACACCCAGGAGTGAATGAGGTGGAGGATACAGTAGTTTGCTTTTAGTTTTTTGAGAAACTTCCGTACCATTCTTTTTAATAGCTGTACTAAAGTCCATTCCTGCCAACACTGTACAAGTTCCTTTCTCTCCACATACTTGCCATGTTTGTTATTTTTTGTCACTAATTTTTTTTGATACTGGAGATTGAGTGCAAGCGTTTTTAGCTGAGCTACATCCCTGGCCCTTTTTAAAATTTTCATTTGGAGAGCAGCTCTCACTAAGTCACTAGTTTGACCTGGCTGGGCTTGAACTTTTTGTCCTCCTGCCTCAGCTTCCCAGAGTGCAGGGATTACAGATGTGCACCACCATGTCCAGCTTCTCAAGTTTTTTTTTTAATGTTAATCAAAAATAAATGGAATACTATTTTGCAGCTTTGTAATCTCCAGGGCTGGCAAATATTTGAAAAATAGACCTTCCGATATTCTCTAATATACCCAGAAAATAAAGGGCTTTAGGGGGAAATCTGGCATTAACTTTAGGTGTGCTTGCACCGAGACCTCAAGGTCTGTATTCTGCAAAACCCTTCTTCAAGAACCCTCCCTATTGTAAACAAGAGATGGATGTTCAAGGATTTGTTTACCAAAGCATCTTTATGTATGTGAAAAACAGGAAAAAGTCTAAGTCTAAATGTTCTTCAACAGAGAACAGTTAGGCAAGTGTTGGTCCATGTGCCACGCAGAGCCACACTGTACAGCGGTGATCTTTGCGATGATGGAATGTCCGTCACCTGCTCTGCCTGGCCCAGCAGCTGCTGCTCATGTATGGCTACTCAGAATTCAGTATGTGCAATGGAGGTGGAAATCGTATTTCATTTTCATCATTTTAAGTGAAAACAAATCCACATGGCCAGTACATCGGGTTGCACAGCACAGGTCTGGAGATCATTCAGCTGATAAAAAGGAGATGGCCCTGTATGAGAACGTTCATGTTTGACTCTATGTTTACATTTTGTGACAATGTGATAATGCACAACTTGAGTACATTTTAAAATAACTTCAGGGAAGCAATCAAGAGGTAAGAAAGATTAATGAATAATGATCACGCACATGTAACAGCTGGAGCATGTACCTCAAGGTCTAATTCAAGTGTCCCATCTCCTTGACATCTTTTCTTGCCTACTGAATCAAATCTCCTGTCATTCACATTCACATTCAGAGCCAGTTCCTTTTCCAAGTCTCTTGTCAAATTCTGCCTTTGATGCCCTCAAGTCTGTGTGTCTCAAAGACACAGTAGGTTCTCTGAGGGTCAGGCCGGTTCATTCTTGCTATACTTGCTGGACAACATCCCTCTTACCCCACACATTCTGCCTTGCTTGCAGCATATAATACATATGCATCGATGTGAAAGTCATTATTCAATTTCTCCTCTTTAATCAACATCTTTTTCTTCCCATGCTTATGATCAATACCATTTTCCTGGGCAAATTTGCATCTCTGGCTGGTGAGCTCAGTTGGTTAGATTTACATGTTCGGGATCAGGATCACAGCCAACATCAGCGCACCGGCCATAGATTAACCGGCCCTAAACTGAACCCTAACTCCAGCCAGCTGTTATGAAAATGCCAGTTCTGTATCATAACTAATATAAGGCCCTCTCTCTAAAGCTGTCTTCCTCACTCTAGGTCAAGGGATGCACTTACTCACACACACTCTGCTTGGGCTGGGTCTGCGCCTGTCTGTCCCTCTCGTTAGACCTTAATCTTCATCAGGAAAAGAGACATCACTCATTCATCTTTGTATCTGCTCCAGTACCTAACGTTACTCAGTGCCTGTGTCCAATAAGTGCTCACTGAATTCAATTTTATTAGGAGTGAATATTTTGCTAGTGGTGTAGTATCGTTAATACATGACAGTCAAGTAGAAAAGCAGCAGAGAAACTGATGCTTTTATGTGCTTACTGTGTTATAGGTATGGCAGAAGGTTTTGAATCCTTAATATCTTGAATCTCAAAACAGCTTGGTATTTATTTTGCCAAGGTATTATAAATAAGAAAAATAGGGCAAACAATGTGTCAGATCAAGGGCACGTAGGTAATAGAAGACTGAAGTAATATTTAAAGTAATTTAGGGCTGGGGATATAGCTCAGTGGAATAAGCGCCTGTCTAGCAAACGCAGGGTACTGAGTTCGATCCCCAGTACTGCCCAAAAAAAAAAAAAAAAAGAAAGTAAGGAATAAAGTAATTTAAGCTCTAAGCTGATAAAAATTATAGTTATGACATAAAAACACTCATTTCTCCAAATGCAGGGAATCCTGGTTTATGGAACTGTTACTATGCCATGAATGACCCCATATACCAAAGCAGATCAGTATGGCACGTGCAAGTTTTGGAAACATATCCACTGCATGAGAGGTAATTGGATTTGCATTGTGATATAATTCAGCTTGTATTTGTTTAACCATTGTCTGAAATTGTAAGATCTTAACATGGAGGCGGTCTTTATCAGTAAGGCAGGAAAAGTAGGTTTAAAGAGGAAAAAGATTATCTTTCAAAAAGCCATTTGAACAAGTGGTACTGGAATATGGCAGTCTTCTCCAAAGCCCATCAGAGAAGATGAGTTATATACGTACTTTCCACTAGCTCCAGCATGAGAATACCAATGATGTGTGTGCAGGGAAGAACCTGAAGAGTGAATGAGCCCCTAGACCTGAGTATCAGGTATCTCCTCCAATTCCCACAGGCACCATGAGCAAAAGCCAAATTTGCTGCCTGACAACCGCATCACCACCAGAAGATGTCTACTTCCTAATACCCAGATCCTGTACTCTGTCGGTACGTTACCCTCTATGCAAAGGGGCCTCTAAGGTGTGAAGAAGTGAAGCATTGTGGGATGGAAGAGCGGTCTGGACAGCTAGCAGAGGTGCAAGGCCACCACAAGAGTCCCTATAGGAGAGCAGCTAGAGGGTCAGAGTCGAGCAGACAAGACTGGAGAAGCAGAGATTAGAATGTGGTATTCTAATCACAGGCCAGGATGGGGAAGCCTGGAGAAGCTGGAAGTGCCAGGGAAATGGGTTCTCCCAAGCCTGTAGAAGCGACATGGGTGTCCACCCACTGAGGATTCTAACTTCCGGAACTGTGAGGAAAACTCTGAACAAATGTGCTGCTTTCAGCCACTGCATTTGTAGTTTGTTACCGCAGCAAAAGGGAGCTAAAACAATTTCTATCCTCCTTACATGAGTCAGAAAAGCTGTAGGAACAGCAGGACCTGAGGACAATATAGTAAAGAAGCTATTTTTACACTTTGAGCAGTTGCATGAAAAAAACCACCGTGGGGGTGAAGTGTCCCAGCAGGCGCAATATCGAGAGTCAGGCACTGTCAGGCTGAAGGGGTGAAGGGTAATTACCAGCACCCAAGGAGCCGCTGCAGAGAGCCATGGCCAGAGGCAGCCTTCAGCCTGGTGCAGAAGGTGCCAGAGAATAAAGAGAATCTCCTGTTTCTCCTCCCCACCTTCACTCATTGGCCAAACCAAACCCAATGCTATGGAAGTGGGGACCTCAACTGAGCTCATCCATAAAGACTGGCTCCACAGACCAGAAAGGGAAAGAGGTGGGGAATGCACACCTTTTTTTTTTTTTTTTTTGCGGTACTGGGGATCGAACTCAGGACCTTGCGCTTGCTAGGCAAGCGCTTATTCCACTGAGCTATATCCCCAGCCCAATGCACACCTTCTTGCGGACCTTCAGGAACTGTTCCACCATCACCCAGCCGTGCAGTCTGCAATTAGGGTCACCTTGGCCCGCCCACCTGCCCACATGCAGATCCAGCGCTCACTATTTTTTGTGGGTGCCGGAGCCACCTTTCAAGAACATTCCTGGCCCTGCCTACCAGAGCTGACCTCTGCATGAATGGATTGTTGCCCTCCTCATGGATAAGCATATATCGCTGCTAACTCATTCCTAAACTGTACTAGGCACTGTCTCTGATGCCTGAAACTTTATAAAAATGATAAAATAATTTAAAAAACCATACTAGATCTGAATCTCAGTAATTTGCTGATGTTTTGCACACATTCTTGTTTTGCCTGATTGCATAAATTACATTTATGAATTCCAGCTTAAGTAGGACCATATATGATCAGGCTCCCAGAGGGAAGATCTAATTACTCCCCTGTCAAGAGCTGTACAGAATCCTGTTGTGATTTGTAAGGAGTGATATTTATCACGAGGCCCTGGAGGAAAGTGGCTGAAAGCATGAGGGAACACGAGCCAGAGTAGTTCCAACACCTACCATAACCAGGAGTGAAAGCAGAAAACCGTGGAGGAGCAGGAGGGAGAGCTCAGAGGCGTCATCACAAATCTCTGCTTATCTTGCTTTGCACAGCTCGGCTGCATTCTTAGCATTTGAGTCTTCTTCAGTGAAAATGTGCCCGAAATCTTCACCCGAGAGAACTTGCACTCATCCCAACTGCGTATAGTTTATGGGGTGATGAATTTGAGATGCAGACACATTATCAGAAGTTAGCTAGTGCTGCTGTCAGGATTTGGAGAATTTTCTACAATATACCCAAGGCAAGGAAAATAATTCTACGAAGAAAATAAAGTGAACCGATAGAACCCACTCCTCATTCCCTGAAAAAGACACCAGCTTAGCGTGATACCTGTGACATGTGGTTTTCCTGATTATAGAACAATATATTGTAAGAAATTTATTTAAAAAATTAGAGAAAAAAATTGTCTAAAATAAGTAATGTATTATCTTCCCCAGAGTTTTTCTATAAATACACTATCTTGAGATGAGATGCTCATTCTTCTGTTACAATTTCGTTTCATGCAGCTTTCCCACAGTGCTTTATGATCAGCGTGTTTCAGCACCATCAAAACTCCCCATGATTTCAAATCAGTGGGGACAAAAGACCAAAGAAGTGGGGCTGGGACAGTTTATTAGCCAATTTAAAAAAAGAAAATAAAATTCTATCTCCAGCTCTTTCCCTACTCCAAAATAAATTCCAGAGTCTAAAAAAATTTAAATACTGAAAATGAAAATGCAAGAGTACTGGAATTCAGCTATAGATGAAACATTTATGATTTCACAGTGGGGAAGTGTTTTCAAAGCATGTCACCAGCTTGAAACCCTTAAATACTGGCAAAGATTTGACCATAGAAACATCAACTTCTTCTGTGAAGAGAAGCCACAAACCAAGGTAAAACAAACAAAAACAGAGACAAAGCATTTCCAACATTCGGGGGGGGGGGTAGTTGGCAATAATATTTACAACAAAAATTACTGAAATGATGTAAGAAGTCAGATCTCAAAACCACAACCGCCAGTGTTCACTGTGATATGGTCTGGTTTCTTTAATAATAAAAAAAAAGACAACTAAACAAATGCAAATGTTAGGCTTGTTTGCCAGTAGATTGCTGACGGTTGGTAGTAACCGGTTCACTCCCGTGTTACCAGGTGTTGGAAATGGGCCCTCTCATCCCCTGCTCACTGTTTATGAGCCAGAGAAAATCTCATGGCCACATCTAACTGTAGTGGATGAAGGAAGTTCAATCCTGTCATGGCCAGAAAGAGAGGGACGAGCCAGTGCACCAAGAACCCTAATGACCACCGGGGGAAATTTGGATTATTTTGTGGGATTTTTACTTTCACCTTTGTACCTTCCCATAACATTAATTTATTCTTACAATCAATACACAGTTGGCCCTGCATAGCTTTGGGTTTTGTGTGTCTGTGGAGTCAACCAACACTGGGAGAAAAATGTTCAGGAAAAAAATCATGTCTGTACTGAAAATGCAATTATTTCTTAAACAACATAGTATAATAACTATAGTATTTACATGGCACTTACATAATAACTGTAGTATTTACATAGCACTTATTAGGTATTATTATAAGTAATGCAGAGAGCAGAGAATGAGGGAGTGTGTACATAAATTCTATGTAGCCCTGCTCCATAGGAGAGATTTTAGCCTGGATTTTGGTATCTGCAGAGGGTCTCTCATGAATAGATACCAGGGGATGACCATATCTTACAATAAAAAAGTTAGTAAAATAGCATGGCAGAAAGACTTAAAATATTTCTATAATAATCTAGTGTGTCACTGAAACACAATTTAATATTCTATCATGGGCATTTATACTTTCTCGCAGATTTTGTAAAAGAAACATGGTAGGACAAAGATTTTATTGAAACATATAGCTTTACTTGCATCTCCTTAGCATGGACTATGAACAGCAGAATTAATGTGTCACATGGCAGGAACATTTTACAGCTGTCCTTTTATCTTCTCTTTCATACAAAGACATAAACTTCAGGAAGCGTAATGAAAGGTAAGGTAAAAAAGAGAGCAAGGGAACCTGATATCTGATAAGTGGCTCACGTGCTCCTGTGCTTCGCTGGTTGATATTCTTATTTTGCAGAGTAGCGTGGTTTAATGAACTTTCTGGGCAACTTTACAGGCACTGTGCACAGGGACAGACGAGACAGCTGGCTTCACATCTTAAGCAAGACATCGGAGGATACGTGTGGGGATCAGTGCCTTGGACCTGTTTCCAGCTCCGCCTCAGGAATAGTCACATAACGTCGGGCCGTTAACTTAAAGCCTTGATTTATTGACTATGAGAGAGAATGAGATTAATGCCCACCAGTCAGGGATGTAAAATAAATATTTTGGAGAGGTCTATTAAGGCATTACTGCATAACTGCTGGGCATGAATTGTTCTGGCTGTCTCTGTCAGTAATTTAATAGGTGTGCTTACAAAGCTGTTGCCTGGAGTAGAGGAGGAAAAGGGCTTGAGTTCTGCCAGACTGGAAACAGAAAATCAATACATTGATTAGAACACATTGTGGTCTGTTTCCCAGGACAACCTGCTTCCTTTCTCCTCCTTCCTCCCCTCTGAGCCCAGGGAAACTCACTTGGGTTGGAAAATAGATGTTGGAAGATGGTAGGTGTAAGATCTTCTGATTCTGCCTTGAGCAAGGGTAGAAATTGTCCTCTTTCAATCAGTGGTTTTCAACACAGTTCCAGCTGTACCCAGGCTGGGTGTGGGGAAGGAAGAACTCCCAGTCCGGCAGGTGGAGCCAGGGCTGCTGTCTATGGCCTACCAAGCCCCGAAGAGTCCCCACCACAGAGAACCTCCCAGCCCAAGTTGTCAATAGTGTCTGACTAAGTCTCTGTGCCACACTCACATACCCTGGAATTCAATTAGAATTCCTTTACCTAGCTACGTCTCTATCTCCAGGTTTAGATACCCTCCTGCGTAACTTCACACTTTCACTTATGTGTCACGGTTGACCTTATCTTTACCTCTCACATCTTATAGCACAGAAGGTCTTTGCTGGCACTAATTTTTTTTTAAACTTAAAAACCAAATGGAAAAAATTAAATGATGCCTTGGTTATTGAAAGTAACCAACTTGAAGTTACAAACCATTTAGGAAAAGATATTCATACAAATTCTATTTCATCAAAACCATAGATTGTGGCCAAAACTATCCTGGATAAAAATTCTGTCTTAAAAGCTTTTAGCACTTGACAAAGAAAGAGAAAACTATCAGGAACTGAGGATTTATTTTAGGAAGCTAGGACAAAAGAGAGACGAGAGCAAGACCCAAAATGAAATAACAAAATCACAAACTGAGGAGTTACCCCCCAAAAAGCAGATCTTTAAGTAAATTCAAATTAAGTATTTTGTTTTTTATTTTTATTTTAAAGAGAATTTCGAAAAAAAGAACAATAGCAAAATGCCAACAACATAGACAGACACAAAACAACAGTAAGAATGACACAGGGTTTCAGAACAAAATGGTAGGGATTGACAGTGGTGGTTATATGGCACATTTTTATTTTCATCGAAGTTGGTCAAATTGCCAGATGAAAGAACGCAAGATTAACCAAACCATTAAAGGGAATAAAAAAATAGAAACAAAAAAATTATAAACAATACAGAGTTTCACCAAACAAGATGACAGGAATTCAACAATGGTTGTTCTACTGAATACTGTTGTCTTCAAACTGGTCATTCAGATCACCAGATATAAGCATGAAAACTTGGCCAAAAATAAAGTATTAACTGTTCCTTTCAACAAGCCACCAGCCATCAGCAGCACAATTATCCCAGCCCTCCTTCTGTATACACATATATTTTCCTTCCTTCTTTCTTTCCTTTTCTCCTTTCCCTCATCCCAGTTGTTCCCTCTTTTGAGCCATCTCTTTCCCTCTCCCAACTGATAATTCAGTACTGGAACTTCCCTCAGGAAACCTCCTCTCTAGCTCTCAAGTCATTGCTGTATTCCCAGATCCAAAATCCACTGAGAATGTGAGTTGAGAAATCTCTGAAGCTCTCTTTTTGGCTCAATAGATAAGCCTATCTTTCGTGCAGGGATTAGAAGTCAGGATGAAGAGGGTGTTTGTTCAGCCTCCAGACTGGCCACTTTTGGGACCATTATCTGGGTTTTTCTGAAGCACGTTCATCGTGAAGAGGGGTTCTGATCTGTACCTGCAGAGCAGGATGACGGAGCTGGCTCCTGCCATAGAGATGGTTCTGGAAATGCCTCAGCCGAGGGAAGACGGAACACAAAGCCGTGATCAGCCAGACTACTCACTTGGGAGGGTCAGGGCGCCAAGGTCTTCTCAGCTACACAGCTTCCTGGCTGCTTCAGAGCATCTCCAGGCTGAAGCAGGCTGAGCCACTTCCCCAGCTGCTGGAAGAGGCACAAGAAAGCACTATCACTGCCTATTCCTGGAGATATAGTAGGAGACCTGTGGTAGTCACTGCCTTGGCTACCAGCTCCAGGACGTTCACTGCGATGGACAGTGTCTCCCCCTCAACTCTGCAGTATGGGCCACAGGGAAGATGGGACACCTGCTCTTCCCTCCCAGGAAGGAGATCCGTATGCTTCACTCATGCTGCCAGGCCCGGATATGAATTCTTTTGCATGAATTTTACAGGAGTCCCACGAAGTTTCTGGCATGCGATTGAACTGCACCATCCGCTGCTTCCAGAGCTAACTTTCTTCTCTTTCTGATTGCTTTGATTTGAAATCAGGGGTGAGGGTGGGAGGCTCGTTAAATGGATGTATTCTTACCTCATTTAAACAGGAAAGTTTGTGCCGTTCTAGTAAAAGGAGATACTTTTCTTGAGAAAAGTGAAATGAAACGCAATAGACAGCCCAGGAACTCCAGGTGCCAGGGAAATGAGCCTTGAAAAGCCACATGGCTCACCCCGAGGAGCAGTGTGTATGAGGCCGGTGCTGGAAGAAGACGGGGGCCGACTCAGCAAGCGCCCCTCCCTCCAGCCCATGTGACACCTACCACCTTGTGCAACACAGTCAGGCAAAGCCCATCTTCTCACGATTCTAGTCTTTGGGCCGGGTGACTTCCAACTACTGTTTCTCTTTTAAAGGTCAAGATCTGATTTTCACAGGAAATGCATTTCGTGGCAGCTTTTCTTTCAACTCCAATCCAATTATTGGAAACAAAGATGTCCATGTCACCTCCTTAAAAATAATTGAAGCTAGTTCAAACTGAGAGGCAGCAGAAAAAGAAATCCTCCACTGTTTGTCAAAGGGTCCATTAAGCCTGTTATTTTCGGAGAGGCAATTTTCCCTCCACCTCTTGTCAGTTCCAAATTTAGAGTCAGGCATTGCACGTGCAAGAGGTGAAAATGGAAAGAAGGAAGCTACGGAGGCCTCATGATGCTATTTTTAGGCGGGTCCCTGTCGCCAGGGGAGGTGCCTGCAAAATTCATTAGGCCAGAGATGTCTCGTTAGCGGGAAGCTCCTCTCCTGCAGCCCTCAGCTTCAGTACCGCTCAGAACCATCCCACAGCACTTCCTGCCCTGAACATCTTATCGATCCCCTGATAAATTCTGGCAGCTATGAGGAGCTCTCCCGGGACACCTGATGGGGATGGAGGACATTTCTGGCTCCCACCTGAGATCCAGGGGTCCACTGTTCAGCCACCCTCATTATCTCCTCTGCAAGGCCTTTCCAGGGCCTCCTCTTCCTCCCAGGATGAGGAGAAATCGGGAATAAGGTAACTAGCCCAATGGGCCAGGGTTCCTTATCTTCCTGGCTGAAAGTTGAAAAGAAATTTGACCAGAGAATTTTAGAATCTTTAGAGTTTAAAGGAAAATCGATGGCCATCACCTTCAACTTTTGCAAGTTCTTCCCACATGGGGGCCTCATATACAAATTGCTCCGGGAGCAGTGTAGAATGGCAGTACCATTCACATGCTGGTGCAAAGACAGGGCTTTGGAACCGCAGTGTCTGGCCTTGAACACATGTTCCACTGCTTCCTCCCTGCATTACCCTCCCTGGAAAAGATCATTAACTTCGCTCAGAATGAACAGCATACTCATACCCTCAGAGCAGTTCTGAGGTTCAGGGAATTCTATCTGAGACAAGTGTTCTTTAAAAAGTCACCTACCTAAAATCAACGAAAGAGGCTTATTTGGGTGGAGGGTCTTTGCAGATGTGAGTCAGTTAGTGAGGCCGTGCTGGATTTGAGTGGGCCTGAAGTCAGTGGCTGGGGTCCCTGTAAGAAGTGGGAAATCTGGACATGGAGACCAGGAAACACAGGGAAGAATGTAATGTGATGATGAAGACAGAGATTACAGTCAGGAGGCCACAGGCTGCTGTCACTTAGGGCCAAGCCAAGCAACATCAAGGCTGTCCGGCAACCACCAGAAGCAAGGAGGAGGCAGGGCAGGAGGCTTCCCCGGGGCCTTTGGAAGAAGCACAGGTCTGTTGTCATCTAGATTTTGGACTTCCAGCTTCCAGGGCCGTGAGAGAACAAGTTTCTGTTGTTTAAGCCACCAGGTTTGTGGTAGTTTGTTACAGCAGATGTAGCAAATGATTATATCCCTCTTAAGACACTGTCTGGTGCATATTAATTGAACAGTTAATATATAGGTGATTTTATTAGCTGAGCAATGGTGTGACTGTGATAGGTGCTTGACAAATGTACATGGAATGAAATGTAATGTTAACTTATGCATTTGAAGTGTTTTTACAAACTTTATTTTAAATATATGGAGAAAAATATAATAAGATATTTAGTGTTAATTTTTTAAATAATTTAAAGCACAAGATTAGCCTGGCTAATAACTTTTGTACAGGATTTAAAAACATTTGTGAAGATTTTTAATGGTACTGAACATTATTTTAACATAAAATATGTTATTTTGATACAGAATTTTTGAGTATAACAGAAAACAAGTTACGATGAAGTGTAACAAAATAATGATATGACTCTATTAAGTCAATCGACATTAAAATACATGTAAAAGGGCTACCATCCTTAGCAATAAGTCACTATAATTGGTTTTCTTTTTTGTGTGCCTCTTTTCCATATGTATCTGCTGTCATGAGTTGTATTATGTTTATAATGAACAGAAACTAACATTAAAAAGCAATTCAGGTAGCAAAGCAAACAGATAAGTAAATGTGACCACATATCGTGCCTCATCACTCTTTACATTGTAGCATAGGTGTTACACACAGTGGTAGCCTGTGCTTGTGTCCAGACACAGCATTTCCACAATAATTGCTTAGGACCACACTTCTGTCTGCAGCATGAGGAATAACCACTAGCAGGTCTTGCAGAGACCGCTGTTCCTGTGAGATTATTGACCGAGGCTCTGCCTCTGCTTGAAAATATAAGCTGTGTGAAATCAGTTGATCAATAAGGGATGTGTTAATGATCATGGTGTGGTTCTTATTGTGTGAGACACTGGAGGTTGAAAAGACTTTTGACCAGAGAATTTAGAGTTTCCAGAAGCATCAGTGGTCATCTGACTCCACAGCCTACCCGGAGAATGAGCCTTCTCTGTGATAAAACTGGTGGGGAACTGTGAAGAACATCTCTTCAGTGGGAGCCAGCTGACCGTTCCTTGAAATACAGTATTCATATTCTTAAGGTGGTCTCTCCCTTGAATTTGCTCTGGCTCAGTAACCAGCTTTGACAATAGAATGCTACAGAACTGGTGTTATGCCAGGGTTTTATTTTGCCTAACTCTAATCAAATCTAGTGATGTCTCTCTCTGCCTGTCTTTCTGTCCCTCTATCTCTCTTTCTGTCTCTGCCTTTGTCTCTGTCTGTCGGTCTGTCTCTCTCTCCTTCTCTTCAAAGTACTAGGAATTGAATTCAGAGCTTTTGTTCTGAACTATATCCCTATCCCTTTCTTTATTTTTTATTTTGAGACAGGATCTCTCTAAGTCTAAGTTGCTTAAGCTGCCTCAGCCTCCCCCAGAGTTCTGGGATTAGAGGCATGGCACCACCATGCCCAATTTTACTTCTTTTTTGTCAAGAGTGTTCCACCCAACCCTGAACGGCTAGTAATGCATCTCTACAAGATGGTAAGCTTTTAACATTATGATGTGATTTTTAGCAAAGTTTTTCATGATTTCATTGAGCAGTACTAGAGCAAGAACTACACAGGCGACAGCAAAATGCTACTTAGGGCCGGGGAGGGGAAGGCACCATGGAATGCTAGCCCTGACCCCTGCATCTGCCATATATAGTGGATGCAAAACCTGTTGTATCAGACCTAAGTAAAATGCAAAGATTATCAATAATGGTATTTCAGCCTACCTTCCTGTGTGTCTTGTTACTTTTCTCTCCTTGCTGAGACAAAATACCTGATGCCCAAAATTAAGGAAGGAAAGGTTTATTTAGCCCATAGTTGGTGGAGGTTTCAGTCCATACTTGGCTGGCTCCAAGGCAAGATGACACAAGGCAGAGGGTAACAGTTCATGGCCTTGGAAAACAGCAAAGAAACAAGAGCAGAAGGACAGGGAGGGTAGCAAGCAGCCTCTTTCCCTCCCTCACATTGTATGCAAATTATCCGCCCCAGGGCAAGTGTAGCACTCACATCCATAATTCCAACATTGGACCATGAATCAATCATAAACTCTAGAAGTCCACCCCATGACTGCATGAGGCCTTCGGGGGACATCCAGACATAAACCATAACACTGTGTGTGTACCTGTTTACTTTCTGAGCAGACATATATATTTGCTTATTTAATTATTCAATTTGGGTTTGTGTTATCTTGTTTTAACATTATAATGAAAATATTAAAAAATAAAGAAAGTGTTGTCACTTATAGGCATTAAATATAGGTTTTGTATGCAGCCTGAGACAATTTCTCTTCTCTCAGTGTGGCCCATGCAAGCCAAAATGTTGGACACCCATGGTTTAGATAAAGCCAGACTCAGTACAAAAAGTTGACTACCCAGTGACCGCCGTGGTCTGAGAAACTAGCCTGGCAACATGGGTGGGAGCATGGACATGAACTGAGTCCTCCAGCCAACACTCAGGTTGTACTTACAGGTGGCAGCCAATACCAGCTTTCCAGCCATGAGTGATGCCATCTTGAAAATGGACCCTCCAGCCCTCATCAGCCCACCCAGATGCTGCTTCATGACTGTTCCCACCAACCCTGCCCAGATTACAGAATCCTGAGAAAATACATAAAATGGTGGCTGTCAACTTTTGAGTTAGCTTTTTGCACAATACTAAACAAACAAAACAAATTTTTAGTCTTAGCTTAAGCAAGAGATTCCTTGCCTCATAAAATAACTCAGTCCATTTCTAATAGCAATACTTGCTAGACCATTCGTGAAGGTCTGATTTTAGTTCCCATAACAAAATACCCAAGATTGGGTCTTTTAAAGAATAAGAAAGCCTCAAGTTCTCTTTTTTTCAATAAGTTTTTTTAAAAGAAAGAAAAGAGATGTATTTAGCTCACAATTTGAGTGGCTGAAAGTTCAAACATGGTGACCTTGGCTCTGACGAGGGCCACTGGCCACATCACATCATGACAGATGACTCCGTAGTGGGGACATCACATGACTAGGGAGAGCGCTCATGGCAGGACAGGAACCCAGAGGATGTGGAGGGGCCAGGCTCTCTGCTGTAACAACCCTTCCTCATGGGAACTATGGGAGATCTCCTACCATCTACATTAGTTCCACTGGAGGGTGATGACTCCAATGACCCAATCACCTTCTATAAGGCCTCATCTCTTAAAAGTTCCAACACTTCTTACCACCACTATCCTGGGAATCCAGTTGCCAGCACTCGAACCCTTGTGGGGGACACACTTAGACCATAGTTGAACCACAGCAACACACTTCTCTCTGCCTCCTGTCACTTGTATCCTATCACTAACTCTATGTCCCTGCCACAGGGGCTGCTCTCCTAGGATCTTCCTAGTCCTTATTTTAACTCCTGAACCTGAAATCCTCCTTGTGTCCCCTACCTGACTGCCCACTCAGCCTTCTCTTTCAAGAGGTGAACAACTCCAAGCTTCCAAGTCCTGATTCTTTTCCTAAAAAGCCCAAACTCTTACTAGCAAACTGGGTGTCTCTTGAAACGTGCAGAACTCAGAGTGCTGTAGAACTAGCAACAAGCCTGAGAGCCTCTTAGCATGAGTTCAAGCAATTGTCCCTCATATTCGTTGTCCTGAGGGCACCCCAGGTGTGTGTGCATGTGTAGTTATTGTTGTCCTGGCCCTAAAATGTTTCTGAGAGTTGGGGAATGGAATTACTCTGGTAGTGTCTTAAATTAAGTAATGAGACCAGAGTGAGCTCTGAGCCTATGTGTATCCGGGAGAGAGTGAGGAGCAGTGCTCAGTGTGGTCTCCAACCATCACAGGATAGGAGCATTTACACATCTTCACCAGTTAGAACTGGCTGCAAAGAAGCATGTATTTTCTCAGAAATTTACTAACTAGAAAAAATACATAAATGAATATCCATGTGTTTGTACCAAGAGAGAAGAGGAGTGAGGTTAGCTACTCCAGGCAGAGCATTAACTACCGCTCTCCAAAGCATTTCCTCTTCAGAATGCTGCAAGAGCAGGCTGTCCTTCTGCGGGCAAGGACTTCTCTCACAGGGCTCAGGCTGTGTCTAAGTTACTGCTTAAACAGACTGTAGCACTGACAGTTCCACTATGGATCCAACTTCACCGTCAACGACAGTCCTAGTCCTCCAACAGACAGTCGCAGTTGGAGAACAGACACATGCAGCTCTGTACATGCCAGGCGGTGGCTGAGTGGTCAGATGGGACAGCCCAATGAGGAGGGCTCCTTTGGGTCCTGCTAGAGAAGATATCTCAGCCATTTCTAAGAGCAAGGATGAGAGGAGGTGCCATCTGGGGGCAAAGTGAATGAGTATCATTGTGTGGGTCTCTTTCTTCCTTCCCTCCTTCCTTCCTTCCTTCCTTCCTTCCTTCTTTCCTTCCTTCCTTCTTTCCTTCCTTCCTTCCTTCCTTCCTTCCTCCCTTTTTTCCTTCCTTCCTTCCTTCCTTTTTTTTTTTTTCTGTTAAATGTTCCTTGGCGCATTCTGTGAAAGAGAAAGATGATCAGCAGGGCGCGTTTCATTTCCCCACTTCTTATCACTCCCTGGCCTTCTCACAATGAGCTGCATTGTTAAATCTCTACATAAGTTAATTTAATCACTTATGAAATTGACACTTATGGAATTGGTGGAAGACCTGATATGCTGTCTTTTAAACATGTTATAAGAATGTAATGAAATATCACAAAAATGTAAAGATCCCAGAGGGTCCATGTAGATACCCTGTAAAACATGAGAGCCCACTGCCATGGCTCCCCTTGAAAGGAGACCATGTGTCTCCATGCTGGCTAACCCCTGCCCTACTTCTGTGTATTGATATGTACAGAACTGGTTAGGAAAATAGTCTACCACCAATTGGTTTTAAACAAAGCAAGTGGGTCTAGCTGAGGTGTTGACGTGTAGTCTTTGAAGCAATGCACAGGTCAGGGGTTCCCCTCCTATAGCTCCCTACTACTAGATAAGCCAAGAGTTGCCATTCTGTCAGCTGGGATTAAGCCTCAAGAAAAGGATCATGATGTCCCAGGGCAGAAAGACCAGACATCAAAGCTGAGGCAACCAACCAAAAACACAAGATACTTCCTCAAACTGTGTTAAGAGGATTCCTCCAAACTTAGAGGCTGCCCATTACCAGAATCCACGTAGTTCCCACCATTCTCTGTCACTCAACCCCCAAGACACTCCCCTCTTCACAAATTAATAAAACCTAGGTCCAGCCCTGGGTCATGTCCTTGGTTCCAACTGGCCATTGTTCTGATTGGACTTAGGACCCCCTGGCTCTCCACAACTGCAGATATGTCTTTGTCTCTTTATTCTCATCATGGGCTGCCCTGGAAGTGGTAGATTAGAATTTACTTACTAGGATTCCCATGACTTTTCCCTGGGATTACAAATACAAACTCCTCCAGACCACAGTGAGGTCTGGATGCCTCCCTATAAGATGACATACTTACACTAAAAATCATTTGTTGTTAACCTGACTGCATGAGATGTACATAGGCATCCAACAACACATCATATGGGATAGACTAACATTAAAAATGATTTTCTATTTACACAAAGGTCAAAGTTAACTGAGTGTCTATGGATGTTTACATCTGAAGAACCTCCCTCCAGTGTTTTCCGACCTGTTCTACTCAACTGTGAACATTTCACCAGCTCCTCCCTTAGGGAAAACATGGTCTGAACTGGTCTTCCAAGATCTATGTTCTGCTGCTTCTGCTGCTTCTCCTGCTTCCCTCTTCCCCAGGGCAGATGCCTGATGTCACAGCCTGCCTTATGCTACTGTAACAGAATATCAGAGATGGCTGATTTATAAAGGAGAGATTTGTTTCCTACAGTTCTGAAGGCTGGAAGTACAAGGTCAAAGAGCCTACACCTAGTGAGGGTCTCTTTGTTGTGTCCAGCTACATGTAGAAGCAAGAAGGACAAGAGAGGATGAGAGAGGGTTGTGGGGGGGGCACATAGCTTATCTTTTTATCAGGAGCCCCTTCCATGCTGTCTCACTCAGCCCTGTGGAAGTGTCATTCATCCATTCTAGAGGACGGGGCCCCCATAAGCCTATCATGTCTGGGCATAGCCACCTCACAGCACAGGTCTCTGTGGGTTAAATTTCCAGCATCTGAACTTTGAGGGATACATTCAAACCTCCACCCCCACTGCTTCTCTGAAGTGTGCAACCACTCTCCTGCCCAGATCCGGGACTGAGCAGTGTTTTCCAATTTCCAAGTCTCTCTGTAGCTATTTAGGCAGCAGGATTTCTCAGAGCTCCTAGGACTGGGCCTGAGGGGCCCTGGGGTCCAGCAGGGAGGCATCCTGTGTGAGCATCCCTACCTGGTTCTCTGATTTTGCATGTGACTCTAAGTGCACATGTTCCCATTGCTGAGAGGCGAGACAGACAGAGATGAGGCTCTGCACTAGGTGAGGACCTTTTGTCAGCCTGGCTGTGGGCTGCATCACTCAGCTAGGGCATGGGCGGAGGGACACTGCCACTCTGAGCTTCAGAAATTCCTGGTTTGACCAGTCTTGGTGGTCTTTCTCTCCAGTAATCAAGCCCCCGGAGACCTCCAAAGACCTAAGACCTTTTTGCCACTTACAATGAATGCCACAGAGAGGGTCATAATAATGTCACCGGGCAGAGATTCTAATGCATTGGTCCTCAATCAGCCCAGAGCTGACCTCATCCCTGGGTGGGGGTGGCACCCTGTGAGACTGGCAGCCTGGCCCCTGTGGCTGTTATCTGGGGTTCTGGCCTGCACTGTCTTGTCCCCATTGGTCTGCTCCACTTTCCTCTTGAGGTTCCAGGGCTCAGAAGTGGACCTCCAGGCTAGGTGACCACTGTGATCCTTTGTTCTGAAGAGATAGGGAAAGAAATGGGCCTCTGAGGCGGACATTAGCTGGTGTTGTTGGCACTATGTAAAGAGTGAAGGTTTCTGTCCCTGAGCCTGTGGAACCCAGTTTTAGTCAGAACCTTGGACTCATCACTGGGGTCACAGAGCAGAGTGCAGGGTACAGCGGGCTGTGAGCGCACTTGTCATCTGAGACAAGGAGCTCAAAAATGTTGAGGAAATGGGGAGCTATTGAGAGATGAAGGGGTGCAAATGTAAGTAGCAACATTCTGCAGATAAAATGAGATACCAGACTGATACCTGTGGGCGGGTTCAGCGGGGAATTAAGGCTCGGATGCAGGGAGAAGCAGGTAAGAAATATGATACCCGTGCACTTGTGTCTCCCTATCATCTTCCTCGGGAAGGAAGGCAGCGGAGTGAGCCGCACTGTGCGCCTCCTTTCCCCAGCTTCAGTTTCCGTCCCCCAGCTTTGGTTTGGTTATTTCTCTGTTGGTCTCCAGATCACTGTCTGCTTCCCAGTCCTCCCACGAGCTTGGCCGTAGCAGCCCCCAGCTGGGCAGGTGGGTTCATCCTCTTCTGCTAAGCCCAAGACACTCCAGGAGCAGCTGGCCAGGTATGCACCACGCCCCCACCTGGTCCCTGCTTGTACTCTCCCTTTGTAAGCGGGCATCCTGTGTGCATGCACCACCTCCACAACACACACACACACACACACACACACACACACACACCATAGCACAGAGCACACACAATGTGCATAAGACACATTTATACAACACACATAATATACATAACACACAAAACACATGCACACAGAACACACATATAAAACACAAAGCACATGTAAAATATACACATGCAAAGTATATTAAACAGCCATAAACGCAACATATACACTGAATATCCACCACATAGCATATCCGCCAAATATAACACACCCTTCATACCAGCAACACACAGAGGCACACACACAGAGTCTTTCCTCTTTGTACTCTGGTCTCTAGATGTCTGCTTCTCCTCTTCCCCTCTTGCAGATCTGAGGTCAGCATGGTCATCCTGCCTGGGAGTCCCTGGAAATTCTTAAGAGCACCAGCTGCTCATCATGCATCTGTAAGCATGTCTTCTCTACAGCTGGGGACAGAAGGACACACTCAGGCTCACTCTCAGCGCTGGTGCTGAGTCTGGGGAGGTCTGAGGGATCTGAAGAGAGACCTCTGCTCAAAGGCAACTCCCCGACACCTGTCACAGGCTCTGAAATTGCACCAGTAATGAACAACCACACTGCATTTTAACTGAAAAGCAAAGATAGGTGTGTATAAAATGGAGTAATATCTGGAATCCCAGCTGCAGGAGCCAATTTCACCACTCACTCCCACATCTGTACAAGACATCTGGGCCCCAGGGAGCTCCATGAGTCTCAGAAATGTCTCCAGGATCACAGGACCTGAGGACAAAGCAAAGGTTGGGAGTCAGGTGGAGCTGAGTTCCAATTTCTTCAGCCATGCCTGGGCATATGGTCTTGACTTGGTCCCTCTTCTTCCTGCCAAATTGAGCTTTATGGT
The DNA here is from genome assembly GCA_004027595.1 of Dinomys branickii. Taxonomy (NCBI): domain Eukaryota; kingdom Metazoa; phylum Chordata; class Mammalia; order Rodentia; family Dinomyidae; genus Dinomys; species Dinomys branickii. The sequence continues at coordinate 70,916 of PVLD010008480.1, forward strand.
TGGCAAATGAGGGGTGCCCTGAGTTCACAGGTACACTCACCCCATGCACAGTGAGTACTGGATGGATCTTTTCCTTTTTTAATCAGAAGAGGTATTTGGCCCACTTTAATCAGTAAGACTTGTGAATCAATTTCATTAGAAAATCCTCCCCAATTGGTCATCTCAAGAAGCTGATGAGGAGACAGTATTAATAATGCTGCAAATGGTGAGTCATAAACCCACCCCACCCTCAGGATTAGACTCTGAAGGGGAAGGGAGGGCCCCAAGAATGTGTATAAAAGCAGAAAGGGCTTTATTTTACTTTTTTATTTTAAAGACAAAAGAATGAAGACATATTAACCAGAATAACACAAAAACAGTACAGGTAATACAACATTATAGAGAAGACAGTAGGGAATTAGCACTGGATGCTGTATTACATAATGTTATCTTCACATATGTTACTCAGTTATACAGATGATGGCTCTTTTGATTAATGAATTTTCTCTACCCTCATCTCTGTTGTTCTACCACCAAATCAGTTGTCTTCCCTCTGATAATAACTGTACTGTTTGGTTTATTTATTCCCTTGGGCTCTCACATTGAGAAGAGGCACAGTTGCTTCAAATTATGCTGTAACAAACATGGGTGTACACAAATTGGCAGGAATTAGAAAAGCACCCATCCTCAAAAACGGTAGATAGGCAGGGAACCAGGTTCGCTATGGTCAAGCCCCCATTGCCAAGGCCATTGGGGGTCTGGTCGAGTAGGCAGGGTTACCAAAAAAACCGCCAGGCTCCACCTTGATACAATGTGTCCAGAGGCCCAGTTGAGTCCTCAGTGTCGCCCCCGTGGACTGCCTCGCTCTGCCCTGTCGCCACACTGCCTGAGGCCCGGTCCAGGTCTTCAGGGTTCTCATGTAGCCTGGAGGGAGCCCCCTCCCCCCTCAGGCTGCTGAGCTCCACATCAAGGCCCCCGGGGTCCCCTCATAGGCCACTAGTGTCTCCCCGTAGGCTGCCTATGACTCTTTGGAGGCTATCCCCACACAGCTAGAGAACCGGTTCTGCACTCTAGTTCCAGGTCTGCACCTCCTCCCACCTCTGGATCTCCAGTGTTACCACTCCCCACGCCTTGCAGCTGGGCACTGGGCACACTTACACTTACGATGCTGGGCACAAGTGGCCTGAGGTCTCCTCTACCCATGCTCTCTCAAGTAGTCCAGGGTGTGTAATGTTAATTATTAGTTCTAGGAGAGAATTGGAGGATTTTCTTGAGTCTGCTGTGTAGAGTATGTCGTCTCTTGGACTCCAGGACTGTTGCTTTTTATGTAGTTTGCCACTATGTGTTCATACAAGGTTCACATATGCAAGCAGTATGAAGTCTGTCTTGGTGCTCATATTAGTAGTTTAGGGTGAGTCCTGAAGCCCATGGTCTCACCCTGTTCCTGTCAGGAACACATGTTAAGTGCTCAGGCCACCAAGACTCAAGGTGCTCAGAAAGGGAGTTCAGGGTGGGAGCTGAAGCCCGGTAACTCAGCTTATGCTTCTTACTTTGTGTTGGAGTGAGAAGGGTGTGGGGCCATGTGGTCCACCTCCATCTGCAGCTCTCTCTTACTGTTGTGCTCTTCCTGTTCGTTCTTTGGCTGGATCCCTGGGAATTGCTGTGGCCCTGGGGTCACTGCCACTGCTCTCTGCTGCTCTTTGCTGATAGTTGCTCACACAGTGGAGAGGAAGGAGGCCACAGCCTTGGGGCAGACATAGAGCTGGGTGGGCTGTGTACTGGTTGCTTTGCCTCCATTTTGCCTCAGGGCACTGATTAGAAAGTTTGCTGCAGAGTGAGTATTATGTTTTAGTGGCTGTTGTAACTTCTCATCCTCACACTGGATTCCACCACACCTCCCGGCCACTACTGCTTCTTTTCCGGTCTGCATTTTCTCCGCTCCAGTTTTGGACCAGCTCTTGGAACTCTGCTCTCCCCTGGCTGAGTTGGGAGGCTCCCGCGAGCACGGGCCTCCAAAGCTGAAGCTGTGAGTGCCAGAATGAGGGAGCGGGCTGAGCATGTGTTTGGAGCATTGACTCCCTCCTTCTTTGCCTTCTCTTCCTCTAACTGTGCCATGGCGGCCCTCTGAGCTTTTCCTCCAGGAGAGGTCTTGTTTGCTGTTTCTGAGGGTTTCAATTCTCATTTCAGATCCTTCCTGGGTCCAAGGGACACATTTCTCTCCTTCTTGTCTTTCTCATGTTGCTATATTCCAGTGTCTGGGTAGCGATCCTCCGGGAGGATCTTTCTCTGCTGCTTACCTGGCCTCCATCTTCCTGGAAGTCCCTTTACTTTAAAAGAGATGCATTGGATCTGAGGGTGGTACCTCACACCTGCATTCCAGTGCTCTGGTCCACTGCAGCAGATGAACTGAAAGTCTGAACCCAGCCAATTTAGTGACTTAGCCAGACTCTGTCTCAAAATGTAGCCCTTTGTAAGACCAATTTTGTCATAAAGGCACATTACTAGGGGTGTACAATACCTGTTTATTCTTTAGAACATTTCTATTGATGAATTATTCATTTTAATTTTACAAGTTTTATATTAAACAATGAGTATTTAACAGAGAAAATATAAAAATGTATTGAATTTTTAATATTTATTGAGTATATATAAAAAGCATTAAAATTTTCAACATTGATTTTTTTGGTGCACAAAATCTAAAAAATCACAACAGAAATAAATTCTCATATGAACTAAAATGAAAACACCAGTAGAACTCTACAAAAAAATCTTTACTTCAGTTATCACACCTAAGACAGTCTCACACATGACCACAGCATATACCATACACATGCATCTCTTACATGGACAGCACACGTGTTCTGCTTTCCTGGGCTTTCTATAGGACATACTTGACCTCTTTCTGGTCTTGCTGTTCTGTCAGGAGGTTCTTATATTACACAATGTGCAGTTCATGGGAACATAAAATATCAACAAAATAAAGTACTAAGTTCTTCGTATGTGCAGCACATTTAGGACAAACATGAACATTTTCATATCAGTTGTGTACTTGCTTACAAAATCTAGAAGATAACATTAGGTATCAATTCCTATGTGAACTACAATGAAAATGTCAATAGAACTTTGCTTCAGTTGTCACAAAACAAGGCAGTCTTTACACATGACAACTGCATGGTCCATGCATACATCTTGCTTACACTGACAGCATGTGGGCTTAGTTTTTCTTCCCTATGTGGCAGACCATTCTTGTCACCTCTCTTTCCTTCCTGTTCTGTCAGGAGCTTTGTACTATATTGTGCAGTGTGTACTTACCCTGAAAATATATCAATAAAATAAAATATAAAATATGTAGTGAGAGCTTAGAACAGGCATCAATATTTTCACATCAACTGTTTACTTGCTTACAAAACCTGAAAGATAACATCAGAAATTTAAAAACCTGTGTGAATTAAGAGTGTAAATACAAACAAAAGCCCACCACAGAAATAAGCTTTGCTTCAACTGTCACACCCCAGGCAATCTTCACACATGAGAATTGCATGGTCCATATACAAGTATCACTTACACTGATAGCATGTACGGTTTGTTTTCCTGTCCTTTCCTGTATGGCACAGGTAACATCTTTTTGTTTTCTTATCGCCATAGTAAGTCTTGGTGATGCTGCACCTGCCTGTTCACCTGTCAGTTCACCAATGTGCTCAACAATTTTTGTTTGTATACAGTTCCCTGCGCAGAAACATTTTGTTTTTCCTCTGCTGTAAACGATCTCTTATGAATTCCAGTCCCAATCCTCCAAAACTCTTTTGTTCTTGTTATTTTCCTTGTAAACTATTGAACTATTGATATCACACATGCTTAGGATTGGGTAAAACGCAACCATTGGCCAACGCTTTGCGTTTTGAGTGACATCATGCTTGCTGCATCTCTCCTGCCCTTAGTTTTGTTGTAGAAAGTTCCCATCTCAGCATTCTGCTTTGTTGAGGTTTCCCTATCAGTGTTTCCACATGGTGCAATACTGACATCAGCAGCGCCAGGTTGTTTTTCTTTCCCATAGACTAGGCCAATGTGATCTCTTTCTAAAAGCCAACGATTTTAATGTGCAATTCTCTGTTTTGAAATTACAACATTTCATTTGAAATTTCTGCTTTGTTCTTGCATATAGTTTCTGCACTGTTCAACTTACGCTCTGTTAGCACATGTAACATCAATTGGAAACCAGAGAGGGCCCTTCCCAGACCTCCTCAGGGCCCGGGAAGTTTATATTTGTGGTCCCATGAGAAGTTACTGGAATTCTAGTGTGTTAATTGCAATCTACCATTTTCAGTGCAACCCATGGCAAGAATAAAGACACTAAGGCGTATTTGTAGTTACGGGGAGCCAAGGGGTCCTGAGTCCAGCCGTGATGGTGGGCATTCTGAACAAAGGCTTACACCAAGAATGGAACCTAGATTTTATTCATTTGTGAAGAAAGGAGTGGCTTAAGGATGAGTGACTGCGAGAGTGGTGGGAAATATGTAAGTGCCATGAGCTGGGCAAGGTAGGAGGCCTGAAATCACCTCTGCCATATGCAGACAGAAGGATGTGCAGAAAGAGTAATCTGCATAACACAATTGAGAAGGTATCTCATGTTTTGGGATCAGTGCTTCAGCTCTGATGTGTAATGTCTGAAGATCCAGGAAGTCATAGCCTCCTTCCCGAGGCTCGATCCCCGCTGACAGTGTGGAGCACTGGCTCACACAACCCGCCTCATCCCGGCTCACTTCTGGGAACAATGGTGGGGGGGACACGCCTGTCATCTCCAAAGACTGCCATCAGCACCTGAGCTGGACCGATATTCATTGTTTAAAGCCAATTGAAGGGATAAGGAAAAGTCCCAGCCAGCTCTGTGCATACCAATACACGGAAATAGGGTCAGGCTCAGCCAAAATGGAAGCAACTGCTCCTCCTTTAAAGAGAGTCCCCAGGTGGTCCTCCACGGGAAACTGGTAAAACAATTGTCAGATGTCACATTCTGATTCATTTGGGAGATGGGAGCAACAAGTCTGTTCCCAACATCATTTGGTTTATCACAGTATGAAGAAGGACCTGATGGCTGAGTTCGAGGGTAAATATCTAAATTGAAAGCACAGTAAGCCTTCCCATATACATGGGCATAAATTTTTACACCATATTTGAAGAGTTTTTGGAATATCCTGCCTGAAGCTGCAGCAACTATGAAATGCTCAAGATGTTCATCAGTAGTCATGTATGCAGATCGTGTGTAAATTGCTTGGCAATTACCCACAAATCTCTCAAACCATGAGGAGACAGCAGCCAGATTATCAGTTCTTTTTCTTTCTTGGCAAGTGGTTTTGTCATCAAACCTCAGGTAATTTTGAAGGAAACCAAATATCCTCAGTGTCATCATTCCTCTACAAACCTCAAGCCCACACCCATCGCTTTTCTATAAGTTTTTTACATTCCTGCAATTACCAATGGAAAGCCCTGGTAAGTGCAGCAGACTTGTGAATGCTTTCAGCTCAGCTAGTGAGGTGTCACAGTACATACATTTTGGAGTATGGCTCCTGGTGCACACAGAACATGTCACTGATCCTTCAGCTTTGTGTATTTCACAACATGTAGCATTTCATCTGCTACAAACAATTTCCAACACTGAATAGCAGTGCTGGCATTCTTCTGTCCAAAAGATTTCACCCCTAAGCCAAGATCCTCACTATATTTTTGAACCTAGTTCTAACACTGGAGCATTCCATGTGGTTGTGTGACCACTTTGTACCTTTTCTACTAGTCAGAATATATACTCATTGCTAGGTTTCCAGAGCAGAAAAGAATCAAACAGAGAAAAGAAAGAAGGCCTTTACTCCGCACATGGAGAGGAGAGGACAGCACGTGATACCAGACTCCTCTGGGGCTAGACCAGGGAGCTGGGGTTTATAAAGACTCTGGCTAGGGGCGGAGTTTAAGGGGCGGGCTTAGTGACACGTCAGGAGCTGATTGGGGGTTTCTTCACACATGTGCGGAGGGCAAGAGGAAGGTGTACTCCAGGTTGAGAGGAGGAGAAAAGTGGGGGGTGGTCATTGGGAAGATAAGCTGTTGTTTTGGTATTTAGCCATGTTAGACCACCACGACCATAATAACTCAGCAATTTATGCCCCGGCAGGAACCTGTCACTCATGTTGCTGTGTTCATCATCATCTTAGTCAAGGAGGTCCACATTCCCCGTGTGTGTACCAGTTCGTTCTTGTTCCATTTCACTGTCACAGGAACTTTGGCTCTCTCGGTCAGCGTCAAAGCCGTCATCACCATCATCACCGTCACCTGCACCCCCACCACTCTTCTCTTACAGTAGCACGAATCTTATTGTAATGGGTCATCTTCATCATCCCTGTATGAATGATCTGATAACTCACTTTCATCCTGCCCCAAATCTTGCAAATCTGTTTTTGCATGTGCCCTTGTACTAAATTGGGTTACTTCTACCAGAAATATCAAATAAAACTTTTTAAAAAACAAATCCTAAAGGCATAGAAATTTAACAAGGAACGTTTCATGGGTAAAATTCACCTATTGTTGCTTTGGATGTCCTGTGCACACCTTGCTGTTTGTCTGCCAAGTGGGTGAACGCACAAATGGGTTTTTGCTTTCTCCAGACCCAGCTACTGTCACACCCTCATTCCATTTATAGTAAAAATATGTGTTTACAGAACACAAGAGTGGTGTGGGTGTATTTTACCCCCTGTGGTGCTCAGGTAAACATATGCAAAGCCTATTAGCCAAGCAGTATATGGGTAAAAACCCCAGCTTGATACTTTTGCACACATGCACATGCCTTGCTGTTCATCATAGCAAGTGAGTAAGCACGAAGATTGCTTCCTGTGTACCCCAGGTATAGTTACTGTGAAGCGTGGCTATTATTATGTTAAAGTACAAATTTACAGTAGAAAAGTATGGGATGGGTTGCTGTAACCCAGTTAAAACAGCTGGGAGTGTCTAGCTCAGTGTGAAGGCCCTGGGTTCAATCACTAGTACAGCAGTTAAAGAAAGATGATATACATACAGGTATGGATATGCCTTCAAGTGGGAAGCATATATTTTTTTCTTTACTGTAGACTTTCACATCACACTTCCGAGTTCCAGGACAAAGGCCTGGGCCTGGACAGGTTCTGGCTCCTGGTTGGGACTCCTAGACACTCCTGGTGTTGGCCCCCTCGGGCCCTTATCTGTGAAAGGGGACACTTGCTGTTCCTACCTCATAGAGCTGAGAGACAGAGGATGAATTGGCCCCTAACAGTGCCCAGCATTCAGGATGTGCTGGGTGACAGCTGTCACTATCGCTAAATTTTATTCATTTGACCAATATTTGGGCCCTGATTTGGGTGCTTGAGGGGCCAGTCTCCCCAGAGTGTTGCTCACCCTGTGCCCCCAGAAGACGGCAGCCTTCCGGGTCCTCAGCCCTATCCCTACTCTACCGCTCAGTGGCCTTGGGGTGTCCGGCTCTCTCTCAGCCGAAGCTCTGCTGTTTCCTGTCTCTGAGACAATGTCCTACTGCACGCGAGCAGGCTCTCGCCCTCCATGTGCGTACAGGCTCCCTTGACCTGTGTTCTCTTCCAGGAAGTGCAGCTTTGTACTTGCCTTTGGAGCACATGCCCTTGACCCCCACACACATGACGGGGCTGCTTGATTTTGCTCACCAGGACCTTCGTATTGGTAGAGCCAGTGCCAGCGCTTAGGCTTCTGCCCAGCTGCCAGCGGCTGTGACAGCTGACGGTGCTCTCCGTCCTTCACCGGGCCGGGCTGCAGGTACCCTCCGCATTCGGACCGCTGCCTCCCTGCTGGGTATGTATGAGTGGTTCCTCCTCGCCTGACACCAGCCTCCAATCCAACTGCCCGCTCAACACTTCCATTTGGAGGCATCATTAGCACCCTAAATTTAACATGTCCAAGACCAAAGTCTTATGTCCCTGTATGGTCCTCCAACGGCCTTTTGTATTTAACCAAAAGCAATGTTCTACTTCTCTTTCTTTGTAACAGGATTCAAACTCGTGACCTCAGGCTTGCCAGGCAAGCACTTACAGCACCGATCTATGTCCCCGGCCCCTGGAAAGCATCGTTCTAGTTGCTCGGGACAAAGATGTGTGAATCATCTCTCACCTGTTTTTTTCTCTTACCCCAGTTTCCATCCATTAGCAAGTCCCACTGGCCACACTGTCCCAGCAGACCCGGGGTCTGTTTCTCCCTGTCTACCCACTCCCATCTTGGTGTAACAGGCCCCAGCTCCAGCCTGGAGTGTTGCATTAAGAGACTCTGAACTGAGCTTCCTGCTTGCATTCCTCCTCCCCTGTAATTTCAAAGCCTTATAAATGCCTTCCCAGTGCATTCTGAGAAAAAGCCAGAGCTCGTGCTTGACAGGAAGGCCCCGCCTTACCTAGCAGCAGCAGGTCCTTCTCTTGCCTCTCTGTCCTTAGCTCTTGCTCTGTTTCTTCCTTCATTCACTAAAGCCACACTGACCTTGCCACTGTCCCTAGGACCTGGCAGTGATGCTCTGGCCTCAGGGCCTTTGCACTTACTTCTTTCCTTTTGGGATGACTCTTGGCCCAGATGCCTGGCCCCTAGTCCATTTATTTGTTGGTGTGTAACTAACTACTCCAGACTCAGTGGTTTAAAACAACTATCATTTCATCTGTGGATTAGGAATTTGGGCAGGATGTGGCCAGCTGATTCTTCTGCTACAGTGCCATTGGCTTGGCTAACTGGGTGACACTCAGTTGGTGGCAGGGATGAGGTAGAAAGTCCTGGAGGGCTGTATTCAGATGCCATGGCAGCCGCACCTGGAAAGCTGGCCTTACCTGGATGCTCTGCAGTGTAGCTTCAGTGTCTCAACAGAAGGCTCTTGATATAATGCCCTGAACTCTAAGAGGAGTGGTCTCTAAGACATCAAATGGAAACTACCACCTGGCAAATGGGTACAACTTCACTTTCCACTTTTTCTGTCTTCTCCTGGTCAAAGCAACATGGGGCACACCTGATTCAAGGGAAGGGGACGTGGGTCCCACATCCCAAAGGAGGGAGTCGGGAAATGTGTGATCATCTTCAACTCCTCATCCTTCCTTATGCCCTTCAGGTCTTTCACCAAGGACTGCCTCTTCATGGAGATCTGCACACCCTTTATAAACTGCCAGTGCCCACCCTCTATATACCATGATACTGCCTAACGGCTTCCACAATTTCTCCATGGAGTTATAACCATCTAACAGAGCATTTCACCTATTCCTGTCTTTATTGTGCACCTTTCCCCATGGAAAGATAGGCTACTTAAGGACATGTGTTATCATTTGCTTTTCTGTGTAGTGTTAGGGTTGGAACCCAGGGCTTCACATCTGGTAGGCAAATGCTCTACCACTGAACTACACCTTTAGCCCTTGTAGACATGTATTTTTGCTTATTCTGTTCTGTGTTCTTTGCCCTGTACCTAGAGTAATGTCTGGCACATATTCAATAAATAGTTGTCAGCAAAAGAGCTGCCTATGATGCTTTTCCAATCAGCAAATTCCAGTGTATAATCAAGGGACCGTTACACAGGTCTCTATGGACAAAGTCCACACAGTGGGATGAGTTAAGGAGTGGCCACCAGTTCTTTGACCTCTTTCCATTTAAAGGTACAAGGGTTATCATAGATAGAGACAGGCTATGGCCCCAGAGTACGAGGCCACATCACTCCTGAGGCCAGGCAGGAAAGGTACAGTAGCCCTCACCACGGTCTGAGGAGATATATGTGCCTTAGAAGCTTCTCCTTGGAAGCAGCCACCATGCTGGGAGGCTCAAGTCACATGGACAGGCCACACAGAGCTGCTCTGCTCAATGGATACAGTGCATTCTAGATTTGGAGTCATCCCAGCACAAAGCCCAGCCATGAGAGCCAGAAAGTTTCCAGAAGATTCCTTCCACTTTTACCTCTTCACAATTGAGACCCCAGGTGTCGTGGAACTGAGACAGCAATCCCTTCACAAATTCCTGATTCTCAGACTCTGTGAGTTTAATAAAAAGCTTTTGTTTACTACCAGTCATTTGGGCTGATCTCTTCCACAGCAACAGGTAGCTGGAACATGCATCATTATTGTCTCCAACTAAATAAATTGGACGTGGAACCCCATCCACAAAAGCCATTCAGTTACTCTTTTCAGTTCTACTTTGGGAGGTCCTTTCCTTAAACCTGGAGTTTTGGACAAGAATTAGAAAGAATTTCTTGTGACTGCCTGGCAAGCACAAGGCTTTGAATTCAATTCCCAATATCAAAAATAAATAAATAAGTAAAAATTTAAAATGGTAGAAAGAATTTCCTTTGCTGAGGATTTTGTGAGTCATCACTTCTCAGCAGGGGCTTGTCACTCACAAATGTTTATGGAACTAGAGTCTCATAGACCCAGGGACACAGTAGGGGATGACACAGGTGGGGACCTGCCTGCTTACTTGTAGTGGGGCAGGAGAACGACTCTGCACACTGGCTGCGGTTTAATCCCCCTGACTTAGTGCATGTTTTTGTGAAGCAACCCATTACCTTCTCATATGCATGCTAATTGTGCAAAGCGTGGGAACTGCTCAATGCGTGCATAACTTTGCAAATCCAAACTGCCAAGGAAAACATGTGAGATCACTGACTCTTACAGATGGAAACAGGTGTGCACCTTTCCATTTGGTGACTCTGCACTCACCTTGCCAGAAGGGCCTTTTCTTGGTTCCTGAGGGCTGCAGGAGACAATCGCCTGCACCTTCACCCCTCTGTGGATTGATTAATGATCTGAAACACTCAGGACTGGAAATGCAGGAAGCCTGGGTATAATTTAAAGACCTATCATTAGTGTGTGCGTCTTTTTTTTCTTCTTTAATTTCAGACTTTAATTGCCCATATAATTACTATTTTTTAATGTACTACCCATCACAGAAACAGACTTTAGGTCAAAGATGCAAATTTAGGTCAATCTTGGATTGAGTAGTAAGAGAAAGGAAATTTCTTAAATTTGGTCTCTTCACTCTCCCCTTTGGTCTTTGTCCCAAATACTTGATTTTCCTGCATTCTACGTTCCCGGCTCAGTGTTACTCAAGACAGTCATCTGACACGGTAGTTGTGAGTCCCTCCCTCCATCTGTAGCAGCCTGGTGCTCCAGGAGCCTTTCCATTTTGACATGGCCCGCAGAATGTGAGGCACAGGAGACCTTTAGCCCAACTTGGTCCAGACCCCTCGTTTCGCAGCTGAAAGTCAGAGATCTAGAGAGGCAGGTGATGTGCCCAAGGTCAGCGGGCTGGAAGCTGGAGAGAAATCCCAGGAGGGCAGGAGGAGGAAGCCGGTTTTCATACTCCTCTGACAGCCCAGAAGAATGATGTTTTAGCAAAAGGGCCTCCAATCACACCCTGCAGGCAGTTCTCATCAAAGTGTGAACTCTAACTCCTGTGGGTGCTTCTGGGAAATTCTTTTTTCTTAAATATGACTTCAATGACCAAGACGCCTTCGTTGGGTCTTGTTTTCTTGCTGAGAGTGGCTAATTTTTGAGGACAAAGATGTAGGGAACTTTTCCTCTTAGCTTTCTCTTGTAAGCTCTTTCTGTCCCATTTGAATTCCTTGCGAGATATATAAGATTTTTTTACAGAAGTAAAAATGGAAATACACAAATAGTGTATTTTACCCTAACAGACAGGTGATTACAGGTCTGCAGACTTGACCTTAAAATTGGGATTAAAAAACTAAACTCTGAAGATGTTAAGATAGTATGTATTTATGTATACACAGTAATGTGAGTAACTCTAGAAGTAATTTTCAGTGATAACAGGTACATTTTATCCTGACATACTCTGGAGGAAGAACTTCTAGAATTACCTAGAATTAAAAAAAAAAAAAAAAAGCCATTGTGGAGAGAAGACCAGTCTGCTGGAGACTACTTTATCCTGGAATTACATAATTTTCAAGGGCTTCAAATCCATCTGGAAGAAGTACACAGGCACTGTTTGGAGTAGGAGGGGTTCAGCACAGTGCAGAGCAGGAATGGCCATTCATTTGTAGGGAGCTAATTTCCTACATGAAGCTGCTCAAAGAAAAGACAGGCATCTGAGATTGCTTGCATTTTCTCAATGTCTGTGTGCATGTTATGTTCACTCTTAGTTATTTTGTGTTTGGTCAATGGAAGCCATCAAGGGAGTCAACCAACATCAAAATCTCTTAAAATGTTGATGTAACAAAGCAAAGATTGGGCCTGTTGTGGCCCAATTTGTCAAAGAACAAGATTAAGTACAACTAAGAAAAATATATGCTAACTTAACAACCTAAAGGGAAAAAAGAAATTCTCTTCATTCTGCCATAAAGTTAACAAGGAAGAAAATTTCATGGTCATTGGTTGAGATATTCAATACTAAGCCAGATAAATTAATTAAAAATGTCAGATCTTGTAACTAGAGGAAGGAGGATCCCAAACTGAGTGAGAGAAAACTCCGAGATAACACAATCATTGCATTTTTCTCCCCTAATGAAGTGAGGCCTTTAAACACTTGGAACACAGCTGCGGCCAGCCAGTAGATCTTTTTCATGGTTTGAGCTAAGGTAGGAGGAGGATTTCACTGGTAAGACTAGCAATCTAGGAACCAGAAGAGACCCAGAATAGCAAAAGCAATCCTGGGCAATAAAGAAAAGTCAGGTGGAATCACAATCCCTGACCTGAAATTATACTACAAAGCAACTGTAATAAAATCAACCTGGTACTGGCTAAATAACAGACCTGAGGATCAATGGAACAGACTGGAAGATGCAACCACAACAAAAAACCCACTCAGCTACC